>VZSC01002798.1:225845-249327 GCA_013398225.1 Steatornis caripensis | reverse complement strand
ACATCTTAACTAAAAGCAGTTATGTTTCATATTTATATTTAAATTCAATTTACAGAGAACAGATCAAGTTGTTCAGTATCTATTGTTCTGTGCTGCAGTAGACACACTAATTTCAGAGTACATAATTTTCATTAACACGTAAGGAAGGTTTGTTTCTTTATTAAATTTATGTGGTGTTTGACATACACTAGCAGGCCTGAACAGAATGAATGGCTATAAAAATAAGAAAAAGTAATTTCAGCACTGTCAAGTGGGGTCAATAAATCCAGACAACTACATTTTCTTTGCATCTACCTTTCCTGTTTCACTTTTATTACTCATTTACCTTGTCGGGTCCAAATGAACAAAAACTGTTGGGATACATACAAAAAATTGCTGCCTACCATAAAAGAATGAACCTTGTATTTACAGAAATCTAGAGACACCTCAGCTCATTTTAAATCCTTTTTCTGGCTCGTACTGCCATCATTCAACCTCATTTGAAGGAGGAAAATGGAAATGGGACATATTGTTAATTGTAATCAGATTGACATCAGCTTGCTAAGAATTCCTTCAGCAAATTACTGTCCTCTAAAAAAGTACAGAGTTGCAAAGAACCTGAGCTTCAACGTCAGTGAGGTGAAGACAGAAAAATCTATTAATACTTTTACCCTATCCATAGGAGTTAATCGTAGACCAAGACTTGTCTGAAATGAAAAGCCTTTTCACATCAGAATGTAAAACCCTTACAAATGGAAATAAATTTTTTATCTTCCATGACACTTAATGAAGTATTTAACAAAGGTTGAAATGGTCACAGAACTTTCTACAAGATGTGTAAAATCCACATGTGTTTTAGTAAGTTATTCCCATACTTACTACTAATACTCAATGTACTAATTCTTTTCAACCCATGCAATAAGCCAGAAATGTGCACAGCTAACCGAACACATCTTAAAGTTTTTCTTTTCCTGCCTCAGTTTTCCATTTCTGTAGTCACGTCTCAGTCTAACTGTCCAAGACAAATGGTTTGGTTGAAATGTTTCTGAAATATGTTGAGAAAGACAAACAATGAAGAGGGGTCAAATATCAGAGCATTCTAACATGAGAGGTTTTTGCTAACTCAGGTCTGATTAGTATGAGGTGATAGAGCTTATCATCTACACGGATTAGTCTTCAGGAGTCAGAAAGTAGCCACTCATGGCTCTGCCAGAGTGTAAATACATAACTTGTAAGTAGACAATCTACTTAAGAGCATAAAGTTCTAGTATCATGAGATACAAGTGTCGTTAGCTTTGGCCACAGGTTTGGCCTGTAGTTCAAAGGACTCACAAGAATAGAGAAAGAATAGTATTGCTTGACTAACCTAATCTCCTTTTATGACAAGGTGATTCACTTAGTGGATGAGGGAGAGGCTGTGGATGGTGTCTACACAGACTCTAGTAAAGCGTTTGACACCATTTCCCATAGCATTCTCCTGGAGAAGCTGGCTGGTCACGACTTGGACTGGTATACACTTTACTGGGTAAAAAACTGGATGGATGGATGGATGTGCCCAAAGAGTTGTGGTGAATGGAGTTAAATCCATTTGGCAACTGGTCACAAGTAGTGTTCCCCAGGGCTCAGTATCGGGGCCAGTTCTCTTTAATATCTTTATTAATAATCTGGACAAGAGGATCGAGTGTATCTTCAGTAAGTTTGCAGATGACACCAAGTTGGCTGGGAGTGTTAATCTCCTTGAGGGTAGGAAGGCTCTACAGAGAGATCTGGACAGGCTGGATCAATGGGCCAAGGCTGATTGTATGAAGTTCAACAAGGTGAGTTCTCGGATCCTGCACTTGGGTCACAACAACCCCATGCAACACTACAGGCTTGGGGAAGAGTGGCTGGAAAGCTGCCCAGCTGAAAAGGACCTGGAGGTATTGGTCGACAGCCGGCTGAATACGAGCCAGCAGTGTGCCCAGGTGGCCAAGAAGGCCAACAGCATCCTGTCTTGTATTAGAAATATTGTGGCCAGCAGGACTAGGGAAGTGATCATCCCTCTGTACTCGGCACTTCTGAGGTCACACCTTGAATATTGTGTTTGCTTTTGAGCTTCTCACTACAAAAAAGACATTGAGGTGCAGGAGTGTGTCCAAAGAAGGTCAACAAAGCTGGTGAAGGGTCTAGAGCACAAGCCTTATGAGGAGTGGCTGAGGGAACTGAGGTTGTTTAGCCTGGAGAAAAGGAGGCTGAGGGGATAACTTATTGCTCTCTACAGCTAACCTGAAAGGAGGCTGTAGAAAGGTGGGTGTCAGTGTATTCTCCCAAGTAACAAGGAATAGGACAAGAGGAAATGGCCTCAAATTGTGCCAGAGGAGGTTTAGATTGGATATTGGGAAAAATTGTGTCACAAAAAGGGTTGTCAAACACTGGAACAGGCTGCCCAGGGAAGCGGTTAAGTCACCATCCCTGGAGGTATTTAAAAGCCGTGTAGATGTGGTGCTCAGGGACATGGTTTAGTGGGGGACTTGGCAGTGCTAGGTTAACAGTTGGACTTGATGATCTTAAAAGTTTTTTCCAACCTAAATGATTTTGTGGTGAGACACTGGAACAGATTGCCCAGGAAAGTTGTGGACGCCTCCTCCCTGGAAGTGTTCAGGACACCGAACACTTGGATGGGGNTTAGCCTGGAGAAAAGGAGGCTGAGGGGATAACTTATTGCTCTCTACAGCTAACCTGAAAGGAGGCTGTAGAAAGGTGGGTGTCAGTGTATTCTCCCAAGTAACAAGGAATAGGACAAGAGGAAATGGCCTCAAATTGTGCCAGAGGAGGTTTAGATTGGATATTGGGAAAAATTGTGTCACAAAAAGGGTTGTCAAACACTGGAACAGGCTGCCCAGGGAAGCGGTTAAGTCACCATCCCTGGAGGTATTTAAAAGCCGTGTAGATGTGGTGCTCAGGGACATGGTTTAGTGGGGGACTTGGCAGTGCTAGGTTAACAGTTGGACTTGATGATCTTAAAAGTTTTTTCCAACCTAAATGATTTTGTGGTGAGACACTGGAACAGGTTGCCCAGGAAAGTTGTGGACGCTGCCTGGAAGTGTTCAGGACACTGAACACTTGGATGGGATTTTGAGCAATCTAGTCTAGTGGAAGGTGTCCTGGGCCATGGTAGGGGGGTTGGAACTAGATTATCTTTAAGGTCCCTACCAACCCAAACTATTCTATGATTCTATGATTTTGCATTCCCCTAGCACTTCGTTCATTCAAGGGTCTATAGGGGAGCAGAGGAATTCTAAATCTTCTCAGAAAAAGGCCAAGAAATACAGATAGTGAGTATGCTTCTGCCCTCCTGCCAAGATGTCTGGAGCTGTTAAAAGTAGATTACATGAAATCAAGACAGGAACAAGACACTGAGTGTTAGGCCATGAAAGGATGTCACTTCTCAGTAAAGATGTAGTTTCCAGTAGGAAGTTCAGGGATGATGTTGAAATACACTTTGCAAAGGAAGAAGAGAGTCAGGAAGAAAAAATTCTGTCAGAACAAGCTATAAAGACCTTAACCAGATACTCCTGTGAGTATTCAAGAAGATTGCTCATCTGAAGGTGTAAAACAGCTGCCAGGGTCAAGTCTAAGGCTTCTAGTAGCAGTGGAAGAGTGCAGCTTCTTTCCAAAACAGAATGGATAGATCAAGGGAAAGTGACTAGCAGCTGCTGAAATAACAAGTTACACTCCTTAGCTATGCTCAGNCTCATCTGAAGGTGTAAAACAGCTGCCAGGGTCAAGTCTAAGGCTTCTAGTAGCAGTGGAAGAGTGCAGCTTCTTTCCAAAACAGAATGGATAGATCAAGGGAAAGTGACTAGCAGCTGCTGAAATAACAAGTTACGCTCCTTAGCTATGCTCAGAGGCAGCGAAATAGAGAAAAATATGTTGTAAAAAACTTCTGAATTCTAATACCAAGAACCCAGATGTTTACCAGTTGCAATGGTGGAGTGCTTAGCAGTCAGAGCAGCCTCTGGTGATAGTCAAGGTTGTCACCCTTCCTGTATCATAGAATCATAGAATCATAGAATGGTAGGGGTTGGAAGGGACCTCTAGAGATCATCTAGTCCAACCCCCCTGCTAAAGCAGGTTAGCCTAGAGCAGGTTGCACAGGAATGCGTCCAGGCGGGTTTTGAATATCTCCAGAGAAGGAGACTCCACAACCTCTCTGGGCAGCCTGTTCCAGTGCTCTGTCACCCTCACAGTAAAGAAGTTCCTCCTCATGTTCAGGTGGAACTGCCTGTGTTCCAGTTTGTGCCCATTGCCCCTGTAGAATAGCTACTGCTCAGACAGAATAGAAATTTCAGTCCTTTCTGTGATCTTGTGCTGTACATATGCAATACGAGGACATGAGAAAGTTAAAGCTCTCCTAATTTTATACTCTCAATTCTCATTATACAGAGGAAATCACAGGAATGTTAGGAATGAGCAATCTATAATCAAGACCAATGCAGCTAAGGGGAGGTAGCCCTTCAACTCCCCAAACTGTCTAAAGCCAAGAAACATGTCACAGTGAAAAGAAAACCCAAATTGTTCTGAATCAATTATCTAATTGAGGATTTACTCTTCACACCTGAGCTACCTTAAAAATGGCCATAGGGTCATTCAACTTTTTTGGTGCTCCTTTCTCCCACAAAGACTTTGTCTCTCATCTCACATTCCCAGGGGTCCCTTGCAGACTGTGATGTTATTAAGTAGTCACCAGCTTCTGCAAATACCACCCAGCTGATCGGAGTGGCGAGGGACTGCTTACCAGCTAATCAAGTGCTACCCAATCCCTGTCATTTTCATTAGCTGAGTTGTGGTGTCTGTTTATCAGGCATGATGCTTTCCTCAGTTAAAAAGTCAAAGTAGTTCTTTTACCTAGAGATTTGCCTTTGATCTACCCTGATTTAATCCAATACCTTCTACGCTTGTAGGAGCCAAGAAGCCACAGCTCTGTCCTGGAACTGGCAGGGGCCTGAAGCTGGTATTTTGCAGGGACAAAACCCATTACTCAGCTACTAATCAGTAGCACATTTCTGGCAAAGCAGATGATACCTTTTAGCAGGGACTGTGGGAAAGTTAGAGGATCCAGAATTACATGAGCGTCAAGGGAGTATAGTCTGCTATTAACAGGCCCACTTGACCTCTGCATCCCTTAAAGGTTTGCCTAAATGGGCCACATGATACTTTTCCAACTCCTTCAGGACTGGCCCAGAGCTGCAGTACACATTAGATAGATAGTAAAATGCTATCCACTGGCTGAGATGGGAATTTGATTCTAATTGCTCATGGTCAGTAATGCTTGTACAAGTAGGAACCAGATTTCCACATGTCTTGGCCCCACTATTGTACTGGAAGTTCTGCCTCCCCGGCTTGCTGTATGTGTTTTTCTTTTGTTTGAGAGGATCAGCTACCATATGAGACCTTCTGGTTTCTGTGTTTGTACCGTAACAAGTTAACACTGTTACAAACCTCAGGTCCAATTAGCCTTCAGTTGCACTTTGCACCCAAATCCAAAAGAATGGATTAAAATTTCAATCATTTTCACAGCCTAGTTAGCATTAACTTACTGCACCTAAAGTCATGCGTGCTTGCTTTTCTGGTATCTGAGCCAAATCATAATCTGGAAACAAAATACAGGCACTGCATTGCCTCAAGAAGAGATCCCTGGGTCCAGAGGGGACTTTCAGACCGCGATACCATATATTCAAGGAAGCAAGAGCTACGGAACAGTTTTGGTTTTTTGCTTTCTTGCTGGCTTCATGACTTTGTATTCCTGGTTATCCAGTGCCAGATTTCAATGGAAGGCATGGAAATCTGTGCCAATGGCCACCCTAGGAAGGGTATATTCTGAGAAAAAGTAGAAAAAGGACTGAGGTCTCTCAAATTGAAACAAATTAGTGCTCTCTGCTCAAACCACGAAAAATGCGCAATATATACCATCACCACTGGGTTCTTAAGAAAATAGATTACAGCTGTTGGTCTCTGTGCTAACTCTGTACTGCCCACCCCTATGGGTTAGGTGGATTTGAAGTACTGTGAATGGGTCAAGCTCCTTCATGGACCTCTACCTCTTGTCTTGCAGAGGAATCACAGCAGTGCTGGTGAGCCCAGCCATTCCACCCCAGGCAGCTTGGTATCTGTCCAACCCCCCAGGACACTCCAGAGTCCCAAATGTAGGTGTCTGTGAAACTGGTTAGAGAGAATAACCTTTCTGTATTCATGTCTTGAAAACAGGACCTGCACTTCAGCCAAGTATTGCTTCAGAGCCTGTCACACCTTTAATCCTCAATGTTCTCCCTTTGAGAAGGGTATTACACGTCATTGCATTCTCACCATGATGCATTCTGTATTTATATTTCTGTAGTTTTAAAAGGATACGTTAGTTTGCTGTTATCACAGTTCGACATTGTCTATACTGAATAAAGCAGCCTTGTGCCCGTGACTCACTCATATACATCCGGATGAACACTGAGTCTGTTTTCTGCAACACAACCAGTTCTGGTAAAAGAAAGTATAAAGAAGCACATGACAGGAGTTAGCCAAGCACTAATAAGACTCACCTGAACATATACATTTTTTAATTGCAAAATGAGACATGTTCCACAACAGCTAATATTTTTTTAAGGAGATAATTCATTCCATTCATATTAGATGTAATTGTGCTCTGATTGCTCACACCTGGCAATTTTCTTTTGCAGCACTTTTTTTTTCCCCCAAAGCACTTTCAAAACATAGGATGGGCCTTGCGCCAGGTATAGTATATGATTCAAGCCCTGAAATAAATGGAATGGGATTTACACAGCCAGCTCTAGACACAGACAAAATATGCAATTGCTGGGGCAGCTGCCTGCTTTGCCTCTGCCAGAGGCCCGCCACTGCTCCTGCCAAGGCACAGGATGCTGTGAGTACGCTGAAAACTCCTGCTCCTCCCTCTTGCAGAAGCAGCAGTCATAGCCCCTTGTTCTGGCACAAGCAGGAGCACCACGCCTGCTTCTTCATCTCAGCGTTGCTCCTGCTGCTGGCAGCACTCATCTGTGAGGTGGTGAAATTCTGAACTGTCTCTACCTCTGAGCCTGCTCTGGTTCCTGCATTATTCTGAATTCAACCTTTTAATTCATATTTGTCTTGTTTAAAATGGTATTCACAGTAACAAAATAGTTTTCAAATCTTCCCATTAAGTAATCTGAATTTTAACCCCAAACAAATCTGAGAGTATGGGTATGTTTTTAATACATCTCAAGGACTGCCATCCCTCAGATATTGTTCTTTCTAGCCGCCTTCTTGATTTCTCAAAAGACCCTCCACTCACGTGACCCCACCAGAATCTTCCTCTCATTTTTGCTTTCCTGTATTGCTGGAAGTCCCATTCTGAGATAAGGATTCATTATACTGCATGCTGTTCTCCCAAAATCCTAAGAGATTTCCCCTCCCTCAATGAACTGATACCTTGAATGGATGAGAAGGGGAAAGGGTAGGAGAACAAGTGGAGTGACAGGGAAGTGAACTGATTTTCTCTACATTGGGAGCCATATTGTTTATTCGACATACCCAGGAGTCCAATGTAAGAGTGCATGGCATAGATAACTGTCTTCAAAATGCACGTAGTATACCCTAAGACAACAGAAAGTCTGTCCTTTATAATGGAAGACACATAAAATGAGAAAGAATCAATTCCAAATAGCCCCACAGAGTGCAAGATGGACTGAGAGAAGATGTATGGATATACAATAGATAAACTCTATGCCAACCAGCCCAGGCACTTCCATTTAATTATTTCATCAGAGGTACAGTCAGTGATGAATAGCTTCTTCACTAAGAGCAGAATTTAGCAAAAATAATCTAAATCTATGGTGGCAGGCAGGAGAGGAGGACTCGACTGGGTTTCTGAGCTGGCAGAGAAACAATTTCTGAACTGAAATCTAGTCTCTCTTTTTTTAATTAATTCCTTCTTCAAACCTACCAAAGTATAACACTAAAATAGCTGAGATTATACTCTAGGGCAGTTGTTTACATGCATATTTACCAATTCTCCAGCGAGCAGATATCTGAAGCAGATCACTCAGCGCTTAATTTTCTCAACAAAAGGAACGTAAAAATCTATCCACAGTGAAATTACTCATTCTCTTCAGGGGTAAAAGATGAAGGTTATATAGACAAACCAGAAGCAAAAGCTGAAGACATGTAAAATACTCATCATTTCTATTGATTTTAAGCTTCCTGGAGGCATCTCCTGGGAATGTTTCTCTAGATATTATCTCTGTAATCATAGTATACTCAATTGAAAATACAAATGCTCTGTTGTAGTGAATTTGTATTGTAAACACGTGAAAGTGTTGGACTGATAAAAGTATTGCTAGCAGAGATCAAATGACAAATTCATTAGCCACATCAGATTCTGAAAGGTAGAACTCGATACTGGCTTTCTCAATGAGATTTCTTCGATTTCTCACTCCTGTCATTGTCAGTACTGACTTAGTTCTTGGTTCTGTCCTCCAACTACCAATTTACCTGAATGTCACTGAACACTGAATGGAGTAAGATTTGGAAGGGCTGAGATCCATTGTTAGAATAAATCCATTGACAATAGCCTTTTTGTAACAAAGCAATTTAGGAAAAAAAAGACATTTAGGAACATGAACATTTTGGAACAGTTATCTTCAGTTACAGACAACCACATACTCTATCTTCTAAGTGGTTTTCTATCTGCTACTCTTATTGGAAGGCTGTTCCAGAATCATATTGTTCCATCATTACAGTCTTCTAATTTCCAGAAGAAAATGTAATCATGACCAGTTCTGTTCACTTGTTCTTAAGCCAATGCTTTTCTCTAGAGGAAATAATTTTTTCCCCTTCCCTCTTATGTTTAAAATGGCAGCCACATCCCCACTAAGTTTTTTTAACTTTTCCAACCCATAAGTCCCTTTCCCTTTTCTCTTCCCCCCCGCCCCCATTTTGGAGAGGGAGGGGGTTAAGAGCATCTCTCATCCGTTTAATAGCCAGCCCAGCTTTAAACCGTGACATTTGGCCTGACCTAGACCAGCTTTGCTTTTGAGTTTGCTTTCTAAGATGCCTCTTGAGCCTCAGAAAAAGCCTTTTCTGTGCATATCTTCAAAACTAGATCTTTTTCTTGAAAATGGGTGACTAGGATTCTGCGTTGCATTCTCAAAGAGACATCACTGCCCTTTCCACAGCATGCCATCAGTTCCCTCTCTTGCTGAAACACCTCACCCAATAGTTTACTGGAGCTGCTTAGAAAACAGATCTTTATCCTATGTATTCAGTAAGAAAATACAAGTTGTTGAGCTATCAATCAGACATACTTTAGGATATCTAGGGATGAAAGGAGTATATTTCAGCCTTAAATGTTAGGTCTATTCCGCTTACTGTGTAAAACAAGTTCCATTTTAAAAGGGATATCTTGTAATTATTAGATTTTTCAGATTCTCTGGAGGGACGAGGCATGGATTGCTGGAACCACGCAAGCACAGACCAATCCTTGCACAAAAGAGCTGCTATTCTCAGTAAAGTTAAACCTATTCTATATTCGGTATGATTTTATTCACACATTCATATGCCTACTTAAAAACATCATGGCAGATTTTAGAAAAGGTATGAAATATAAATACAAGCACAGTTGACGTCTGCAGTAAATATATCCATACATTTAGAAAAGTCCTCTTACATAGTCCATTCCTAGATGACAAAATGAGTCAGTGATTATCCAAAGCTCCCAAACGTAGAGGCTCCAAGCAAGACTGGAGAAATGGGAAAAAGAGGTAATTACACTAGCAATAAAGGACTTAGAAGGCAGCAATGTATTGCTAATTTAAGAAGCTGATACTTGAAGCATCTATAGTCCTTACTTCCATATTAGGAAACCAAACCATCTTTCCAAATTTGTCTCATTAAGATTGATAAAAATTCACTTCTAGACACAGAAGTCTTCTTGGCCAGATACATACTGCCAGCTACCCCATAATGTTCTCATTGTTGAAACAAAGGTTTGTTAAGTGCACTCGGAGAGAGCAGCTGGAGCTGTGTAAAGATTGCGTGAAGTAAAACCATAAAAACAGGATGGAAAATGGATCTGCTGCTGGGACACTGAAGCAAAGCATTTATGATAAAGAAAAAGTAGGAGGGAAATGATTCACAATGGTCTAATTACATTAGAAACAACACTTATTCAGCTAGTTGAAGAAAAGAGTCCAAGGGAAACAGAGGAAAGGACAGCCCTTAAGTCAGTCTGATATTTGTTTTCCTGTGTGTGGAAAACCATTCTTCATGAAAACTGGGTTCTGCCACCATACAAAAACTCATCATCAAAATAAATGCCTTGCAGAAGCTGTTGGATGTTATCACTGGCAGCATTGGAGGGCCATTACTAATACTGAAACTTCATGAGACATGAAATATATAAGCAAGTATAGTTCCAATGGGAAATGTCTACAGACAACAGGTATATTTTGTCACCTATACAATACATTTATGGCTATTGCTTCCCACAGGAAATAACACAACACATTTAAGCAGTATACAAACTATCAGCTGTCAGTGAATTATATTGCAATGATGATCTATAACCCTGAAAACTGTGACTGGTTTTATTCTATAGCAATAGTTTTAAGTTGCAAGACAGTAAAGCTAGCTAATGCTTTTCACAGTATGCAGATGATCAGCTTCCCGAGTAGGAGACTCAAAATGAAATATTATTAACAATTTATGATTATTTCCATGCAGATACTGAATGACTAATTCCTATCATTTCTTTTGTAGTTGCAGGAGGGAGTGTTTCTGCACCTGTTTCTCTTCCTCCAAACCTAATCATCAGTAAAATTGTACTCAGCCAGCTGTTAAATTTCAGATCAGTTAGTATATTTCATGCATTGAAAGACTGACAAAATATGAAGTCATATAGCCATAATAAAATGCCACAGTGATACGAAGAGAAGTGATCGTCAAGCTCGCAAAGCTTCACACAGTCTTGGGTTTTGTTGTAATACCTAACTAGATTCAAGCCAATGGTGGATGCAAACTGGAGTATACAGTTAGCGTCATAAAGTTAGAAAAAGTTTGGAAAAATATGGACTGTTTCCAGGGATCATTTTGAGAACTTAAACAGGATTCTAATTGTTAGAAATTTATGCAAAATTGATTAGTCTGTGTCATCTCCTGGGGCATTATTCACAAAGGATGTGGCGTCTTAGCATCTTGAGAGCAAAAACCTCATTAATTCATTTAGTCATAAATCCTTGCTTTTTTTTGATACACCTGTATTGAACCAACTGCCTTATATCTGAATGAAACATAATTTGTGTTTCGGCTACGCACATATTTTAAGATATCAACAAACAAAATCAAACATTGCAAGTAGCTCCAATCCTACCACAACTTCTCCGTCAACATGCCTCATACAGTGATAAGCAGTCATTCATATATTTATAGTCTGAACATGGAAGTTTAACTCTAGAGGTTTTATGTATTATTTGTCACATACATTTTCTGAAAATAGGGGAGTTAAAGTATGTGCATACCCATACATGTGTGTATGTGTATACATATTTATTCCACAAAAGGCTGCCCACCTGTTTTGCTAAATACAGATAGATAAATAGCTAGGTAAAGTAGATATGACAACCTGGTAGCATTACTGACCACTGACGTCACCCAAAATCTTCTACTGACAGCTGGCTTCACACTTTGCAAAATTTTACCTGTTATATTAATTGGAATGTTGTGTGCTATATTTTTACGTTATACTTTAGACACTTCTGAAAATATGACTTGATATGAAAAATAACGAAAAAATGTGGGTATAGCAAAAAAAAAAAACAAACCACAATTATTGTTTTCATTAAGAAGCCCTCAGCCTGTCTGCTTTTGAGCTGGAACTTAAAATACTCCAAGGAGCTTTCCAGAGTGTCAAGACATTGAGCTATAACATTTTTACAAAAATTCAAATTTGCACACTTCTAAAGCATCTGAAAAAAAAATCATACCTGGTTAACAGAGACATATTAGTTTGGCAACTAAATCTCAAATAGGTTCAATCTCAGTTAGGGGTTCTTGGTCCCAGAGTTTCAAGACTGAAAAAGCCTTCCTCCCTAGCTCTTCCTGGCAGAGGAAGCTTGCTGTAATGTCTGGCTTCCCAAGAGGGGACTGGAAGTGGTCTTTCTCCTTCAGCAATGCAGCAGCTGATGCATCAAGAGAAGCCAGTGGACATACAGGAAACATATTAGATGAGGATTGCACAGATGAGCAAAGCTGGAGATGAAGAGAAGCCTTGGCAGGAGCTTGTTGGAAGAATGAGGGGGAAAAAAGACAAGAAATAGTATGAACAGAAAGGGTGCATTTTTGTGCCTGGTCAGAAAAATACTGAGAGGTGCCCAAGCCAGCAGGTCTTTTGCCAGTGAAACATCCTCTATTAAAATGTGTTACACTGGACTTCTAGAGCAACATCTCTGCATTCCTATACTGTCAGAAAATAGGTATTAATTTAACCGATAAAAGGAGTCATCATATTCCTCCCTTTCTGCTTGATGGACATTCCCAGCCTCCTTATATTCCCAGGTATTCTGTTAGCATCTGTATTCGTGCTGTGGAGCTACTTGTTCAGACCCTGCAGATTACCCCAACTGGAGGAATGCACAGTTCTGTAGGACCCTGTTTTTCAATTAGGGCATTATATTTAAAATATTCATTAAGATGTATTGTTGCAGTCCCTGCAGCAGTTTTACATTCTATAATGCTATGGTCATAGATCTGGTTAACTCCAGGAATAGAACTGCCACCCCCTTACACAAAATGGCTTGTTTGACATTTTCATTAGCTCGAGCCTTTGTTCCGTGGAGATGACAACCAGTTACCTACATTGGCATGACTGGTAGGAAAGTAGGTAGCAAGCGCAGCTGACAGCATCTTGCAAGTCTGTGATGCTAAATCAGCATCACTGCCACGTGCTTCTTCAATGAGGACAGGATGTGGAGGTAGAGTCGTGACAGTATGTTCCAAGGTGTCCCTGCAGTTCTTCCAGCTTGCTCTGTCAGTGTTTCATCTGGCGTTATTAATGTTTATAAAAGCATGCCCTTAAAATAACTGCATGGTGCTAATAGAAGCAAAAATAGCGGTTCTTGTGCTTAAATTCTTCATACTGGGGTAAAATAGGGCTAAATTGGGCAAGTACGGAAATCATAATAGCACAACCCAGTTTAATGGTGACTTTCAAATCACCTTCAGGTCTTAACGAACACTGAGTTTAAGCTAAAATCAGATCAGGACACATTCTTTCCTGCTTTACAGAAAATCCTTTTCCCTTTAACAGTTGCAAGATTTGGGGTGGGTTTTACTTAGGGGCTGCTAAAGTCTGTTCACTAAGTCCTCCACTCACAAGTGGAACAAATATGAAATTCTCCAACTGCTGAAAAACACATTATTTCAGAAAAATCATTCAGATTTGCATTGGTTTTTATAAAATAACCAAGTATATTCTAGCATAGAAGGAGCAGTGTTTTTGAAGAGTAGCACACGAACCAGGGTTCTTTATACACAGCAGATGCTACAAATTTTACTCACCTGTGAAATATGGGGAGCATAGGGGGTATTGTGTTTACTTTTCTCATAATGTTATTTCTTAAATAAACAAAGCAATCTGTATGAGTCTACTCCAGGCACAGTGGCTCAATCACCATCTGCCACCAAAACTGATTAATTGTTAGTTGTTCTTCTCCAGACACTGAAATAAAGTGTTGATCATGTTCCACTGAGAAATCCACCTCCTTTTTTTTTTTCAAATTAGCTGTATGTCTGTATCTTCCATGATTATTGTCAGATGAGCCGCAGACAATATTTGAAGTAACATACTGCATGTTCTAGGACAAGACAAGGAAACACAGACTATTACAACAGTATGCCCAGCTTTGAACCTCTCTTGACACTGGAGTCAGTCTCAATCACATCAGTGGGGGATAAGGTAGGCTCTGTAGAAAGGAAGAGGAAAATGAGTTACTTTATCATGTTGCAGCATAATAAAAAGTCATCTTAAAATTTGATACTCTGAAATATTTTCTCATCAGGTTTTGGGGACTGATATTTTTCCTGTAGTAAACCATTATTTGTATACTGTGACTATACTGCGACTTACAAGGTTCTTACAGCTGTTGTTTCAGAAAGGAAACAACACAGTAACCGAACTGGGAGCATTTTCAGTTTTCTTTCCTTTCAAATTTACAGTCGCTTTATACAAAAATATATGCATGCTTTGCTGATTTCTGATTTGCCAATGCTGAAACAATACCCTGTGTAAATTGCAGAAGCTGACAAATTAATTTTTGTGTTTGTATATCAGGCAAATAAATAAATCTTACAGTTACTAATTATTTTCCAACCTTGCACATGAGAATATGATTAGAGTGACTGCAACTGACACTGATTACCTGAGACAGGATGTTATTAAATCCCTTTGGGGAGCTTTTGAAAGACCCACCACATTTAGAGCAGAGAGCTTTTCTCTGCATTAGCTCATTTATGGAGCAATTACACAGGACTTACTACCAAAAAGATGTCAGGAAAAACACAGAGCAAATAGCTAAAGTGGAATTCACATCCCTCCCCTCTCTGTCAAAACATCTCAAAAGCTCATAGCCTTAAAATGTTTTGTCAAGATTATCTATAGCAAAGCTATTTGCTGTAGATCAGTAAAAGGTATGAGATAGGTTAGATTAAGACTGCATGGAAGAGAGCTGATAATGAATCTGAAGAAAGCAGAGAATTTCTCCCTGCTCAAATGGCTTCCTTGCTCCAAGAGCCCAAATTTAATTAATTTTGTTGGCTTGAAAAGCCCAATGTTTTCATTTCATCCATCCCAGGATTTGCAAGTTTTGTTATTTCATTAGAAAACTACCGTGGAGGATTTCTCTGTGAATTGTGGACAAGTAAGCAAAATGCACTGGTTTGAAAAACCTCCACTGGTTCTGGAAAAGCCTGTGGATGAATTCACTAATATTTTTCAAAATTGAGATTTCAAAGGCCTGATTTTTAGAAGCAGTTTTGTGCCTGAAAATATGCAGATGCAAAATGGAGAGCCAGGTAGAGACCTCTTTCAAATCTGTATTCCTACAATGGACTGTTTTCCTGACACCCATAGTTGAGAAAGAAAATACATAGTGAACCACCACAGAACTGGTATGTAGTAAATAAGTACCCATCTATTGATTATGAGATTTGCAGTTTGAGAACATCAGAAAAGCTGTGAGAGATACATAATCCAAAGTAATACTGACAGCTCACTGAAGAACCGATAGTACTGAGGTATTACAGATTGCAGAGATTTATTCTCCCCTCCACTTTGATTTTAAAGCTAATATTGCTGTAAATTCATGTGATGACAACACCTAAATCTCAGGCCATCTCATTTTCTCTGTTGTCCCTGGGTGTCTTCACATACTTAATCCAAGTCCAGTATGGAGGAAGTTAAAAGATACTTAAAGGTTCTTTCCTTATTCAATGAACAACTCAGTAGTACAACTACAGAAATGGGTTGGAATTCACTTAGTGCTTTTCCTCAGAGTACCTTAAACAGCATCATCTTGTTGCCGGTAGTTCTTGACATGAAGCCAGTCCCAAGGCAGACTTACAGCAGTGGAAAGGGACTCAGCAGAGTTCTCCTTTCCCATAAACGCTGAGGTTCTCTGCTGCTCCCTGTAGCACAGCTGTTGCTCCTGAAACGCGTCCCTGTATGTAAAGATCTGCTCACAGTCCAGAAGGTCCCTACTTTGCATTACCCACTGGTGAATACTGGAAGGTAGGATTTTCTGCATGTATAGTGATCACTGACCACAGGGAAAGCTTATGGAAAAATTCTGGTTCATAAATATGAATGTGCTTGAGTGAGGAAAAACTGTTTTTTATCGAGTTTATCATTCAAGGCATGTTATGTTGTATTTCTGATATTGCAAAGGAACACAGCAATACTGTATGAGGTATTCTGTGTGGCCAAATACTGTAGTTCTTACTCAGATTTTACTCAGGAAAAACCACCTTTGACTTGAGTGAGAATTTGCTTGACTAAGGACTGAACAGGTGTTTTGAATCTTACCCAGCATTTCTTGGTGCTAATGTTGGGCAACGGTTCTCATTGCTAATTTGCCTGCCTTGTTGGCCTTCTCCTGGGCTCTGGATCCGCTTTCACAGTGCGTTATTCATAGCTTATATTGCTGGTTCAGATTGCTTCTCCTTGTGCTTTTCATTTCCAGCAAATATTTTGCAGCTATTGTTCTGCTGCTGGTAGATGTGCATGGAACCTGGTATGTGGAACTTGAACCTCCGCCCAGATTTAATTAAAACTGTTAAACATGTTCTCACTACGGTGCTCAGAAGGAATTTTGCTGTCCCCCTTTCAATGAAACATAAATTTGTGTAATCTAATGCTTTTACAATGCAAAAATATAAGGGCTTGATTCACGAATTTAAGAGCAAATGCTTCTCCAGTAAAACAGATGGAGTAGCACCCATTTACAGCCTTCGTAACGTCAGTTATAAGTGCTTGTTCTGACCTACAGTAGTCGTACAAGAAAATCACTAAATATGTGTGCTGTAACATCAGCTTCTTTTGTAGTTTTAATACCACTTTAAAGTAAGATCTCCTGAATAATAATTAGTACCAAATTATGCCATAGGCTACTAATATGCAGCAAATTTAGCTAGGTTACCACTCGTATGTCTTAAAAGCCATACCTAGCCACGGTTTATCCTCTATTCATGCTGCAGGGTACGAAATTCCTGGGTGCCAACCTGCCTATGGCAACCTAGAATTCTCCAGGGCAGGCTCGCAAAATCTTCACCTACTCTCTGGGACAGGTAACTAATAAGTGATGTTTTGTGAAGTCATGCTTTCTTTCTAACTTTCTGATGTCCATAAAAATGTTTCATTTCTTCATGTCAGTCTGTAGTCTCTCATCGTTCAGTTGTGCTACATTTTCTGAACTAGGGGAATAACAGCAGATCTGTTTATTATAGTACTCTAGCTGCTTCCCTCAGCCAAGCCTGTAGTGATTATTATTGATGTGTATGAAAACTGAAAGTTAAGAACCTGCAAATCCACAGCTGCCTACTAGTAGTTAATATTTTTTTCTGATGGAGTAGTTCTTATAGTACAGATGTATTGCATTTCATTGTTGATGCCACAGTTATCTGGGCAGTTATACCAGTTATATCAGTTGCTGGTATGTGTGTATTCTCTCTTCTTTATCAGGTTTACATTAATCTTCAGTCTCCTGAAAACAGGATTTTTTCAATGCCGTAGATTCAGAGATAGTAAAAGGATGGAGGAGTTATGACTGATTCTAGTTTACATTCGTATGCAGCACATAGTATAAGTTTAAGTAATGACTCATTTTTCCATATTTTGCTTAGATTCTCTTCTACTTTTCTCCTGAATTTGCTTTTCGTTCTTTGTTGCTTGACTTTATTTCAAGTGGCAGGTATATAGAAGAAATGTCATCCACTGATTCTATAGTTTTCAATGACATATGAAAAATTGAAATCTATTTGAAGGTAAGAAATTAATTAGGTAAAAAATAAGACAAACTACGCTTTAGATTGCCTTCTTTCATCATATTGATTTTCTTTTAATAATGTGTGTGAATTTTCATCTTACAAGTGCTGTTATTGTAGGAAAGACATGAGTGAGATACTTTTGGTATTTTTCAGCACAGTCTGCACTCTATGGAGTGAAAAATACCAACAATCTTTGAAAAGTTATTTAAATTCCCATTTTTCAATACCCTGGGGCTCTGCACATGCACTCTATTCTTACCTGGGTTTAAATGAGCTTGATGAAAAATAGCTTTGTTCTGCTGCTTGTCCTTGTTAAAACCAGGAGATGACCAGTGAATTGAAATATAATCAGGGTATGTAAAATTACTTTTCAAAATGTTTGACCCTGATTCCAATTTGATTGAATATTTGGAAGTCTTTTTAAATCTGAACAAATCCAGACAGCCACAGTGTAATCACTGAGTCTGATCTTATGTAGTGTTTTTAAATGGGTGCCCATGGGGAAGTTCAGAGTCTTGGAATGACATTTAGCAGCATTTCAGTAGGGCTTTCTCAAAAAAATCTCTTTTCCTAACATCGCTGTCCACTTGTAGTTCTTACTCTGAAAAGAAAATAAGCTTACTGTTATGGAGGACAATACCACAGTTTATCTCTAAGGATACCAAAGCTTAAAATGCACAAAGCCAGGATTTTAGCTTAGGCTATTTAGCTATTTCATATAATAAAGAGTCATTGAAAGATTTCATTTCCCCTCTGCTTTTTGAAAAGCTCAGAAGGATCTAAATTTTCATAGACAGATTTTAGTAGTTTCTGAAAACCTGCTTGTTTCTTTCTTGTGTATTAACTCAAACCTTAATCACACTGTTTCAACATATCTAGACTTTGAAAATTTATCTGGAAACTTGCTTTCCAATTATATTGAAAAAATCAGCTTGCTGAAGGAACTAAAAAAAAAAAACCACATTTGTTTGTGAAAATGAAAGACGGTAAGTATGACAATTGTCAGCACTTAGAAAATGAGGATAGATTCTATTTTACCCAGCCTGATGCACCTTAACCTTTAAAAAACTAATGAGAAAGCAACAAAAATTTCAGCAAGAGACTTAAAAAAAAGAAGTCTCAATTCACCCAGCATGCTGAAGTAGTTCAGTTATAAGGCAAAAAAATGTGTCCTGTGTTTAGGTAATCCCCATCTCAGGGCACAGAAGGAATTTTTGGGAAAGTCTGTAGAAAACGAAGCTGCTTCCTCACTCTGCATGATTCTTTGGGGTGCCACGTCCA
This sequence comes from Steatornis caripensis, assembly GCA_013398225.1. NCBI lineage: Eukaryota > Metazoa > Chordata > Aves > Caprimulgiformes > Steatornithidae > Steatornis > Steatornis caripensis. The sequence goes on along the minus strand of VZSC01002798.1, from coordinate 230,505 downwards.
CAGGGTAGGTGGAAGCAGAAGGCTTCTGGGTCCCCTCTAAAGAAGCACACTGCGTATTGCTTTTCACGTAAATACCGCAAGCGTCTTTTCAGATGAATGCCTGCTGCCTGATTTGGTGCCTCCACACTTGCAGAGACCTCCTTCATTTACTGTCTCACTGCAAAAACTGCAGAAGAGCTAATGCCAAGGTGTTGGACTGCTAACAGGAGTTTGGAGGAATGAAGTCCTCTTCCCTCTCCTTCCCCATACATCCACAAAAAAGGCAACAAAACAGAGTCTTAGACTGAAAATCCAGTTCAGCTGAGGGAGCAGGATAAAATAGACTTGACTGAAGTAATAAATCATGACATTAGGTTGGGAGGGAGGTTGTATGAAATGACAGCACAACATGCTGAGCAGTGGGGAACTTGCTAGAGGTGAACTCATTTATACTCCTGCAGAGTGGAAGACTTCTCAGTTAACAAGTCCTAAAATAGTGTGCTGCAGTGTATAAAGCGAGGTAGGGCTCGAAATAATTAGCCAAAGACGACAGATGGCAATTCCTTTCTCTTTTTTACCTTCTCTTCTTTTGCTGTTATATCAAGTTGATCTAAGAGTTGAGGACCATTTGTTATTGTAGGAAAAGTAAAAATATCTGGAAATATTCAGGTAAAATAACTTCATTCACATAACAACCAGTAGCTCCCATTGTTCCTGTTCAACACCTTATACATGAGTCTGTGTATAGTACTAGTTCCCCTCAGAATCTGAATTACATGTGCACAGCTGAGAATTTGGGTGTGTCAGGACTAAGGTGAATTATTTAATCAATGTATTAAATTGTTTCATTAGTTTATTTAATTTAATTGTTTGCTTGTGTTAACAAAACAATGATCTATTCTACTGCCAGAAAACCTTCCAAAAAGTTCCTGGACCTCACCTCTGAGGCAAGCCACTTTAGTAATGTCTTACAGCTATGTGTGATCATAGAATCATAGAATGGTAGGGATTGGAAGGGACCTCTAGAGATCATCTAGTCCAACCCCTGTGATGGGGGAACTAAATGATAAAGAACAGAGACTGCAGTAGAACTGTCTGCACCGATGGCTACTGCAAGTGTCTGAGGGGTCAGTGCTGTGTCTCACTCTAAGCAATAGCAGCATTGTCTCCTATATTCTTTAGTAATAGAATCAGGCATTTTTTTAAAGGCAAGCACATATAGATTCAAGTTAGATATACAAGACGAGCTTCTGTCTTGTATGACTTCTGTCACAAAAGAGAATGCAACTGTGACCAGATATAATTAAAATGAAAATTCAGTAATTTACTCAAAGGAGGTAATGTTCACTGTTTATAAAGGAAAAAAGCAGCAGCATCTGCAGTTCCTCCTCCCCAGAAGTAATTCTGTCTGACTGGTCCTAGAGCCAAAAGAGTATTTTTTTCAGCTGCTTAGCATAACCTTTCTGACGGGAGGTGCTAAGACAGCCCACTGAAATTAGTCCCTTGAGCCAGACAAAAATTAATTTCAAATCAGAGGAAAGAGAAAGCAATTGAGAAAGGGAGGAAATAGCTAAAGTCTGTCCATCAGACTGTGTCTGGGTGCCAAATGAAACAGGAACAATTTTTTTCCCCTACTACTCAAGTACATTTCTATAGAACTCCCCTACCCCACTTCCAACCTCAGTCCTTTGATAGAAAGAGTAAGATACATTTCAGCTTGCTTCTGGGCACTGGGTTTCATGCGTTCTCATTACATGTCCTATTACAAATAGACAGCACAATTCAGGAGGTACCACATTCCTGTTCCAGCACAGCTTGATGCAGATGAATCAGGAAGGTAAACGGACAAAAGCAAAAATAAGAAAGGTTTAATGACACAATTAAAATATAACTTTATAAGCTTGTGAGCTGTTGTGGCAGGCTGCTCTGAGTAATTTCCAGAGGGAGTGCTTATCCGTGACTACAAACCAAAGCAATCTAGGAGCTGGCCACTTGAAGCTGTAAGGAGAGCTGCTGCAACCAAAGGCAGCTTGCTCAATCACCTGGAGAGCTCTCTTCGGCTTCCAAATTGTAAACTGAAGTCTGCCTCTAATTTTGCTACCTCCATTTCTCAATACCTCACTCTTTTTTTTTTCCTCTCCTTTCTCATCACTGCTTAGTAGTCTGGATTCCCTAGTGAGATGCAGTGCAGACTGCTAGGACTTTGCCACACATTAAAAGCAGGCAATGTCTGTTCAACAACTTGAAATCACTTTCTGTGGGAGGCAGCCCCCCAATAGCCTTTGTTACAGCAAGAAGTATTTGTTGCAGTCAGCCTTTTCTCCTGCCTTTCTTATCCTTTCGTACCCTGCAACTCTATGTTGTAACTCACCATTTCTTCTAGCCAAATGTTTTATGCAAATATATAGGCCTCTGGAAAGCCAAAAAAAATAGCAGCTCTTACAGCGATGAACCTTCTTCCAGAGTCACATCAAAGCAGAGTCTGGGCAGCAAGCAGTGTGAAGATCCTTTATCCCTAGGGATGGTCAGGGTCATTATGTCTCTGCTCTCTTGGACAAATCCTGGCTGAAGTTCTTAGAAACTTGCCAGAATTTAACTCCTTTCTCTCCCAGCTTCACCAGCTGACTCATCTCAGGTGTGGTCCAGAGCAGCAGTCAGCATTTGGACAATGCGGACAATTTGGAGTAGGGCATGACTATAAACNGGACAAATCCTGGCTGAAGTTCTTAGAAACTTGCCAGAATTTAACTCCTTTCTCTCCCAGCTTCACCAGCTGACTCATCTCAGGTGTGGTCCAGAGCAGCAGTCAGCATTTGGACAATGCGGACAATTTGGAGTAGGGCATGAATATAAACAGAGTCCTCCATTATTATGAGAAAATAAACATACTCTTCCTACCTCTAGAGAATAAGTCAGAAAAAATATATTCCTCCTTGAACTGAATGCCTTCTTTCTTCTCTTGCAACCTTATTTTTCACCAGTTCATCCCTTCATTTTCTAGCAACACAGAGAAACAAATTGAAAAGGGACAGTCTTTATTCAAAATTTTGTAGGATCACTCATGAACCTAATGGTTTGCATTTAAGCCACTGACTAAGGGTCTAGCTACCGGAGCTGAAATCAGTTGTTCGCTACAGACTTTAGGGAGTGCCTAACAGAGGCACTAGGAAGGGGCCTGGAAAAAGGCAGAGATCGTAACGATTTCTGCTACTTCCAGTGATCATTCTACTTCAGTCACCTTTGAGTTTGGGCACTGCTTTTTCACTGTGCACTGCATTAATTTCTCACAAACAGCCAGCTGACTACGCTCAAGTATTTAACCTCAGAATTGTCTTGTAAGCAAAAGTGGTCGTGTCGTTGTTAGGAAACAGAAACATATTTTGAGGACTCTAGATCCAAATCAAGTTAGCGGAAGTATTAAATCAGTTCTCGGAGAGCTGGCTCAGCTCTTCAGTCTTCATGCGGCCCTGCATCAAGCACAGCACCGGGCTAGCCACCGCAGCTGCGCGTGGTGGACAGTGTGCAACCCAGTTTGTAAGTCCACTTTCTTCCCTCTCCATGAACTGCTCTGCACCCTGGATTCCTTAGCACTCTGCACAATAACATACTCCCTAGATGCAAGTCTGGATTCTCACCGTTCATTTTCATTTGCCCTTTGCAGTTTTCAGCACACTGGGGGAATCACAATTGCCCGCTGAAGAAACTTCATTTAGAATAATGAAAACGCCTTTAGTGTCTATTTCTGAAAGCTGTAATTTGATTCATGGTATTTCTATTCAATCCATTCAGAGCCTTAGGTTATGGATAGTACCTTTAAATAAAGGACAATTTGTAAGCCTTTATTATGAGCATATTTCAAAAATCTTACCACGTTCCACTGACAATAATGGCATCAATTAAGAAAACTCAGTGCTGACAGCTGGTCCTCTAAGGGTTTTTTGCGTGTCAACATGTAACTGAATTTTCATATCTTAATCACCTCATATTATGGTTAATGTTGAATGCTCTTGTTGGATAGATATAACTGTGGGCTTTTGATACTTGTTATAGAAGTCATCTCTTCTGCAATGAAAAACTGTCAGGTCAATACAACAAAAACATAATTCAATTTCATTTTTAAGAGAGATGTCTTTTCTATCTCTTACGAATCAATCCAGTACAGTTTAGACACATTTACTGTATAATACCTCTTGCCTGGTCTGAATTTTTAATTGTGCAAATTATGCAACAGTCAGGTACTCACATCCTAAGTGAAGAAAAGCTACCTTTCAAAATACAACAGTACTTCCCTTTCAAGGTAGCTCTATCAGCTATCCGGGTGCTCTCATGCTAAGGATCTGCCCCAAAGTACTTCAGACTTCAACTGCTAAACATCTCTCTTTTTTCCCCCACCTCCCTTCTTAATTAGTCTCTTTTATGTTTCTGATAAAGCATCCCTCTTCTCTGCTTTAAATTCTGCCAGAATGCCTGCAACCTAAGAAAAGGACTCTGATACTTGTTTTATGTGTCCATCAGTCATCTGAAAACTATTTGATCTCCAGATTTGGATCACCCACACATTTGTTCTGAAACATATGGAGAGGCCTTCCCTCTCACAATCCAAACCCAGCTTCAGGTTGTTTATTTTGAAAATGAGTACTGGAGAGAAAATTCAAATGGTTTAATACTTGCAAAAAGAACC
>VZSC01002798.1:200420-225720 GCA_013398225.1 Steatornis caripensis | reverse complement strand
TATATATATATATATATATATATATATAAAATATATATATATATATATATAAAAATATAGGAAGGAAATATCCACACATGATTTGACAGGCCAACTGTTCGTATTCCAAAGTTTCAAATATTTAACTAACTACTTTGAAAATAACGGAGAAATTTGGTGAATATGTTGTAGTGAAAAAAAGAACCCGACAGACCTTGGTGAAAATTTGCAAAAATATAGGTGTTTGTGAGTCTGAATTTCTAGGAAAACGCCTGTTGTAGAACTTGGATACACATTTTCAGAGACATTTATCTGGGTACAAATGAAGCTGCTGCATAAAGAGCACAAAAGCACTGGGATTTGTGGACTTGGCTCCAGGTCTGAGCTGCAGTGACGTAATCTATTTTCCCAATAAAACTAATTTCAAGTCTGCAGTTGGGTTCTCAGAATCTGAATCTAGACTTTGTAGTTTGATCCCATCCCCCTCCTATTCAGATGGAGCAAGCGCAAGGTTAGCCACAACAACTGCAGACAAGGAAGACAGTTTTGGCATTAGCCTTTTGAAACGGTGACCCTGAGCATGTAACACATAATCAAAACTTGACTGACATAGAAATCCAATTAATGCTTCATTAAAGATCTTTCATTAATCTAGAAAACACTTGTGAAATGCTTGGACTTCATTTCCCAATAACTACAAATCCATAGAACAGTGTTGCAGGTCAGAGTCAATGACAGAACAATCATCTCAAAGCTATTCCTCCTAGGCCGAGGTTTGGGTGCCTTTCTTCCAGCACGTGCACCCTGGGAAGCAGGCAGATCTAGCATGATCCAGGCCAGAGCCCTGCCCTGCGAGCAGCAGCAGAGCTGTGCTGGAGTAAAAGTTCCTAGGTAATCCAGACCACCAGCCATGGATCAGCAGGAGCTGCTGAAGGCAAAATTCCCTGTAGACCCAAGATTAAGTCGGCAACGCCGTCCAGCTCAACGGAGTAGCAATGCAGTGGCACTGAGGTCCTGTTGGCATCTCTGCTAGCTGTGAATGTTCCCAGAGCTCTCTGCCCCCAGCTTGCTACTCCCTGGGATGAGAGCTACATGTCAGGAAGAGAGCCTCCAGGGCCTTGCCTCCTGCCTGGCTGACTGCACTCATCTCTTTGATGACCGACTCCATTCAAAGATCAGAAACAAAACCAGGGATGTGGCGGTTTTCTCTCCTTGAGCCAAACAGGCCATCTCATTGCAGAGGTCCACAGCAGCCTCACATTGTTGGTAAAACGCTTCCAGAAAAGCAAGTGCACAAACCTGGCCTCAGGCTCTGTTGCTGCCCACCATGTCACTGCTCCTGGCTGTCATTGGTGATCTAAGTTGGCACAACATAACTGGGCTCACAGGCGGCCATTTGGCCCTTCCCAGAGACCCTCTCCTGCTCTTTAGACTCCTTCACAGCAAGTACCTGTGCAGGGCTGACTGTTTTTGACTTTTCCCTAGATGAAAACCCACAAGGTGGAAGAAGAAAAGATGCTTTTTGAAATTCTGTTCCAGAATATATTTGTAAAATTTCCGTCAGTGTTCCCAAAGTCCTGATTCTATGAAGCCCTTTTTTAGAATGTGACACATTGCAGACACGAAACAGATCTGATAAACACTTTCAAAGCACTTAGTGGTTCTTTTTTGCGGGCCTCCACGCAATCTAAGCAAACAAGAAAGGGAATGCTATTACCTCATCTCATACACACGGTACTGAGTCAGGAAGAGCGGGATTTATCTGATGAGATGCAATTGTCTACGTCTGAGCTACTTGACTATATTCCCTTTGTAATCAACAGAAATGGGTGCTTGCAGATTTGCGTCACCTCATCTAAAAGTAGGCTTCTAAAATAGGTCGGATTAATCTCATTCTGATAGTGCCTGCTCATCACGACCGACTGACTGGGAGCCAGAGCTGACCACCAGTATTGACACTTGCTTCTGGTCAGGTCAGTTTTGCCTTAACTCGCTCGACCCATGTAACGACAGGCACATTGGGCAAAGCCAGGTGCAAGACTCAAAGCTCCAAACCCCAGATCAGGTTAGTTCCTACTTACACGTTCCTTCTCCCAAGGTAGGATGTTTACCCACAACATACAATTAGTTCGACTTAGAATTTCACATCTGCATTAAAACTTCTGTTTCACTACCCAGAAATGAGAACCTTTGATAAGTTTTTCCAATATATTTGACATGAGTGTCTGATAGCCCTCATTTTGCATTCCTTTCACTGCTATTTTCCCTCCTAACATCATTAATTGTATTCTGGTTTACTCGCTCCTAGAGCTGTGTGAAGGAATGTAATCAGTCCATTCAGGGAGAATTTCAGTAGTTCAAAAAATGGGTTTGCTCCAGTTTTAAACAACATTGCAGGACGATCTACAAAGCAAAGCCCTAGGGTGGCAGGAAGACATGAAAGTGCTCCCAAAGCAGTTTGACCAGCCGGGTGGAGACGTGGGGTTTCCAGGACGCTTCACCGATGAGGCGGCCCCACGGACATTGACTCTCAGCGAGTAACAGCTCAGGGAGCACTTGCTTTGTGGGCTCTCTGAGGGTGGCAAGCTCTAGAAATCCTCCAGCCTCCAGGCAGATGAACAGCCTCAACTTTGCATGCCAGCACGCCTCTGTCATCAGGCCAGATGCCAGGCAGATGAGCTGGCAGAAGATCAGACAGGTACAATGAAAACCTGCTTGTTTTCTACCACGCCTTCCTCAGAATAGAGCCGTCACCACATGGCTTTGCCTGAAATGCTCCAGTGGAAATATATTCACCTGGAGCTACTCCAGCTAGCACTACAGATAATCCTGACCAACAGCTGCAGGCTGAGATAGGCATGCGTTGTCCATCTCCATTCTGCTTGTTGACCGGCGTACCCTTCCCTGGGGCTGAAGCTGTGCAGAGTGGCACCGATGCTCAGCTTAATGTACAGGCTGGCAGGAACATCTAGAAAAATCCCATCTGTTTTGACCACTCACCACCCTTTGTGGACAGAGGTCTGTTGGAGAAGGAGGAGCAACACCGGAAATGCAAACATCTCTTTAATTCAACTCATGTGCAAGCTGGCATGGCAGAATTTTAACTCCAGGAAAGTACCAGGAGTATTTGGTAGTATTTGAACTTGTCTGCACACCCTACTCATCTTCCTCCTGTAAAATAGACTTCTTTTTGCTAAATTTAGAGCCTGAGTAGTGCTAACTCCCACCTGGTAATATCTCCTCTGAATGGCCTCTGAATTGTTGCTGAGGATCAGCTCCCGCAACAGGGATTCAACAGTGAGGCTTGGCTTCTCTCTGCAGGAGCACGGCCTGAGGGAAGAGGGCTTCAAATCCCCTGGCAAGGAGAAACTCCAGAATTAAAACCTGGCAATTACTGGCAGCATTACAGTGTTTTTTGGCACAAATTTCTGTGCCGATACATGTTTTCATATCTATTTCATATTTTCTATTAGTATAAACAGATATAATTGGTGAATATAATAGTTCAGAAAGTCTGAAGATCTGTTTTTAATAATCTTTAAAACAGCTTCCCTTGAGAGGTTTTCTTTCACCAGTCTGAATATTTCATATTGTACTTACTGTCCTTGTTTTTAGAGAAATACTTTAATGAAGCAAAATGGGTAATGACTTGCAAACCACGGGTTGTCACAAAAGCAGGACTTTGGAGATCATTAGAAGAAACAGAGAAGCACTTATCCAAAAGGTCCTACTCTACCGGATTTTGGATCCTGTCTTGTAATTCCTCCTAGCTCTCCGAGGTTCAGGAAAACCATGGAGTATAGGATCAGTGTTTTCTAAGACGCACTACTACCAGATTTCCCAAGACTATTTTTCATTTGCAAGTAAGACCTCTCCTGTCTCCGGCCTTACTTTTTCCATTTAATTATTTTCTTAGTTTTTAACTAAACAACAAATATATATATATAAATGTATTTAATGAATGTACATATATTCTTTACTATATACATAATAAAGAATGGTGAGGGCCAACTAGCCATAAAACATAAATTAAGAAATAAAATATATTGATTTACCAATGTTAAAAAAAATTGCACAGTGAACTTTTATAATGAATTGGTATGTGACAAGCAGAAACAGAATGCAGCTAGTTTGTGGAGTTGATTGTTTTGGAGAAAAGGAAAAATGCTAAATGCTTGACTTCATGTCTCCATATTTCGACTTTTTTTTTCACTCTTTTTTCAATCCTGTCTAAATTACCACTACCAAATTTACAGCGGTACACAACAAAATTAAGCACATTTTATGAAAAGCCCAGACTTCTAGAACAAGAAAGTATGCAACACAGCAGAAGGAAAGATAATTCAGGCATAGCATTATGTGATGCTGCTGGAAGCTAACAGTAAGGGGAAATTTTTCAGAGGAAGAATATCTGTTTCATGAGAAACACAACAAAAAATAAAAGCTCCATAAATACCTTAGATTTGTATAAAACAAAAATTGAGCCTCTGATCCTGCTATTAGAGATACTAAGTTTGACACATTCTATGTTCTTTCTACCATTTCTCTCACTGGCCTTGTCTTTGCTTCTTAGGTGTTTGTTCAAATATAACTGTAGCAAGAGAAAACAACAGGCTTTACTTTAAACCAGTAATGTGTCTAGATAAGGCTCAAGTCATGTAGAAATTGAAACCATCCTGGCAATCCTGGGAAATCTGCTGTCAGTCAGTGTTACAGCTGTTTGTATCTATTCAATGGTTTCAGATTCAGGAAATTTTCCCTGTTTGTCCCAATCATAAGCAGAAGGTTCATAGTAACATTGCTTAAAAGTTAGCTATCTTTTCAGAACTCACTTGGCTCCATACAGATATTAAAGCAGGTAGTTAAGTGCTTTCCCAGTTGGGGTCTTTTCTTTCTTTCTTCCCTGCCCCTCAACCTGCCCCTCAAAAGTGGCTATAAGCTTCCTGCCATTGGGCATATTCTTTTCAGAAGACGATTTGTTTCTAAAGTTTTTAACTTTCTGTCCAATAACTTGTGTTTTAATAATGATTCGCTGTTATGTACCTAGTACTGTGTCTTATATAATCCCATCATAAACCAGGTATTATTGTTCTTGTCTAAAAATAGTAAGTCCTCTTAAAAACAGCCAGACGGTTTTGTGTGTATCAAATGAATCAAAATACGCACTGAGCAGGAGTTTTGCTAGGTTTGGGAAGGTTTCAAGTGCTTCCAGCTTGGGTGGAAATTAGTAGAGATTTTTGAGAATTCTGGTTTGCTGAATGAAAATAAATTTGATCTTTGAAGTTGCCTAATATTTTTTCTTATTTTTTACAAAATTGCAGCTATTCTTTACTACCCTAAGCATTATGTGAAAGAGTGCATGTAGGTAGATTGTTTCAGTAAAGGTCATTAGAATAGGCTTGGTTTTAATGAAATTAATAATCTCATTCTGAAAGCAAAGTATTCAAGAATACGAACATTTCAAAGTTAACTTCAAGGGGGAAAAAGGCTGAGCTTGAAGTTTATCCTTTGAGATTTTGCTGAAATGGGGCGCTAGCACAAGCTTCAGGCTGCCAAAATCTGCTGAGCTGTCCAGACCTGAATCCCAAAGCACGTTTTGACAGCTCAGACCAGCACTGTCTTCCACCTGAGATTTTCCCGGAATTTACATCTCCCCACATAAACACATCTAGGCACACAGACATATGAAGAAACAACTTCATTGGTGGAGTCAGGTGCTTTGCTCCTATCTAGTCTTCACACAACTGAGACCCAAAGCAAGAAGGTACCTACATGAGGTAGCAGAAGACAGTGTCATTGAAGGCCATTAACTTTCCCCTTTTTCCTCTTTTGTTAATCAGTCTCCAGCTGTTGCTGACTTAAACATCCCTGGCATTTTCTACAGCCTAGTTGCATCCCTACAGCCTCTCTTCCCCTCCCAAACTTCGTAGAGCAGCAGGCTATGGCAACCTCTCCTTATCTGACTTAACTTGCATTAACTGCACTTGCCCAGCAGAGAGCAGCAGCCGGGGCATTTTCGTCCAAAACCCCAGCTGGAGGACTTCGTGTCTACTTTTTTTACAACTCCTAGCGGTTAGTTTTTTAGAGCAGCAGAAGACTTGAGATCAAATCTCTTTTCACTCTACACAGTTTTAACATTGTAACTCCCACTTCACAGAAGAAAATCCAAGTTGCCAGGCTACAGGAAGGAAAACTGACCACTCTTCTTTCTCAAGATGAGTGTATGAGTAGCAAGAACAGGCCAGAGGCAGAGCAAGTGAAAGGCAGTATGATGTGGTAACATCATGAATGAGGGCATGCAGAAATAAACAGCATGGGTTCAGATTCTCATTTTCCTAAATAATTTGGAGGTTTTATTCACCAAGTGGAATATAAAAACTAAATGATTGCATTAAGTCACAGGCCCTGGTTCTCATGGGGGACTTCAACCACCCTGACATCTGCTGGAACAACAACACAGCTAGGCACACACAGTCCAGGAGGTTCCTACAGATCACTGATGATAACTTTTTAACACAAGTGGTGGAGGAGCCAACAAGGAGAGGAGTCCTGCTGGACCTGATACTAACGAACCAAGAATGACTGATTGGGGATGTGAAGGTTGGGGACAGCCTTGGCTGCAGAGACCATGAGATGGTGGAGTTCCTGATTCTGCGTGGATGAAGTGGGGCAACAAGTAGGATTACAACTCTGGACTTCAGGAAAGCTAAGTTTGCCCTCTTCAAAGTCCTGCTTGGAGGAATCCCATCAGTTAGGACTCTAGAAGGCAGGGGGGCCCCAAGAGAGCTGGTTAATATTCAAGAACCACCTCCTCCAAGCTCAAGATCGGTGCATCCCTACGAGTAAGAAGCCAAGTAAAGGAGGCAGGAGAGCTGCATGGGCAAGCAAGGAGCTTGTAGAAAAACTCAAAGGGAAGAAGGAAATGGACAGGATGTGGGAAAAAGTACTATCCACTTGGGAGGAATATAGGAATGTTGTCAGAGCATGCAGGGATGCAACGAGGAAGGCTAAGGCCCACTTGGAACCAAAGCTGGCAAGGGAGGTCAGGGACAACAGGAGGGGCTTCTACAGGTACATTGGTAGCAAAAGGAAGATTAGGGAAAATGTGGGCCCACTGCTGAATGAGGAGGGCACCCTGGTGTCAGAGGATGCAGAGAAGGCGGAATTACTGAATGCATTCTTTGCTTCAGTCTTGACTGCTAAGGCCAGCTCTCAGGATTTCCAGTCCCTGGAGGTAAGAGAGAAAGCCTGGAGAAATGAAGACTTCCCCGTGGTCGAGGAGGGTTGGGTCAAAGACCACTTAGGCAAACTGGACACCCACAAATCCATGGGCCCTGACAGTATGCACCCACGAGTACTGAGGGAGCTGGTAGATGTTATTGCTTTGGAAGGTCATGGATAACAGGAGAGGTGCCTGAGGATTGGAGGAAAGCCAATGTCACTCCAATCTTCAAAAAGGGCAAGAAGGAGGACCCAGGAAACTACAGGCCAGTCAGTCTCACCTCCATCCCTGGAAAGGTGATGGAACGGCTCATTCTGGAAGTCATTTCTAAGCACATGGAGGAGGAGAAGACTATCCGGAGTAGTCAACATGGATTCACCAAGGGAAAATCCTGCTTGACCAATCTGATAGCCTTCTATGATGGCATGACTGGCTGGGTGGACGAGGGGAGAGCAGTGGATGTTGTCTACCTTGACTTCAGCAAGGCTTTTGACACTGTCTCCCACAACATCCTCATAGGAAAGCTCAGGAAGAGTGGCTTAGATGAGCGCACAGTGAGGTGGGTCAAAAACTGGCTGAATGGCAGAGCGCAGAGGGTAGTGATCGGTGGTGCGGAGTCTGGTTGGAGGCCTGTGACCAGCGGTGTTCCCCAGGGGTCAGTGCTGGGTCCAGTCCTGTTCAACGTATTCATCAACGACTTGGATGAAGGGACAGAGTGTACCCTCAGCAAGTTTGCTGATGATACAAAGCTGGGGGGAGCGGCTGACTCACCGGAAGGCTGTGCTGCCATTCAGCGTGACCTGGACAGGCTGGAGAGTTGGGCGGAGAGGAACCTGATGAAGTTCAACAAGGGCAAGTGTAGGGTCTTGCACCTGGGGAGGAACAACCCCATGTGCCAGTACAGGCTGGGGGTTGACTTGCTGGAGAGCAGCTCTGCGGAGAAGGACCTGGGAGTGCTGGTGGACAACAGGCTCACCATGAGCCAGCAGTGTGCCCTTGCGGCCAGGAAGGCCAATGGCATCCTGGGGTGCATTAAGAAGAGTGTGGCCAGCAGGTCGAGGGAGGTGATCCTCCCCCTCTACTCTGCCCTGGTGAGGCCGCATCTGGAGTACTGTGTCCAGTTCTGGGCTCCCCAGTTCAAGAGAGACAGGGAACTACTGGAGAGAGTCCAGCAGAGGGCAACAAAGATGATTAGGGAACTAGATCTCTTACAAGGAAAGGCTTAGAAACGTGAGTCTGTTCAGCCTGGAGAAGAGAAGACTGAGAGGGGATCTCATCAATGCTTATCAATATCTAAAGGGCGGGTGTCAAGAGGATGGGGCCAGACTCCTTTCAGTGGTGCCCAGCGGCAGGACAAGGGGCAACGGGCACAAACTGGAGCACAGGAAGTTCCACTTGAATGTGAGGAAGAACTTTCTTTACTGTGATGGTGACAGAGCACTGGAACAGGGTGCCCAGGAAGGTTGTGGAGTCTCCTTCTCTGGAGATATTCAAAAACCCCCGGAAGCATTCCTGTGCAACCTGCTCTAGATGCACCTGCTTTAGCAGGGGGTTGGACTAGATGATCTCCGGAGGTTCCTTCCATCCCTTACCATTCTGTGATTCTGTGATTAACTGGTGCTGCATTAAATGTCTGAATTAGAATATAATATTTTAAGATAATATAACTACAAGTCATAATCTAAGTATAACTGTAACCATGCAGTATGTGTAATTGAAATAGAGCACTGTGTGGGCAAAACATTAGATTGTTTCCTAGATCTAAGCTGCATGGACCAAGTAAGCAGCAATTGTAGAGGAGAAGGCAGTCACACCGAAACCTGCTCAGATAAGTGTTTCTTGAAGAATGGCATGTTGTTCCCAACTTTTTTGTCTAATTAAAGACCCGAAACATTATTCTACTGAAGCTGATGGCAGTACTCACTTGACATCAAAGGGAATAAAGATTTGCCATTCTTTTATGAAGAATTATTTTTATCATATCATTAAAAGCAAGCAAGGCAATTCAAAATGCATCATGGGGTATCACTTTTGTCTTTAGGTGATGGCAGACTCCAGTTCTATAGTGCCTCAGAGCTCCTACCTAAAGCCAAGAGATGAGCTCAATACTATGGTTGCAGTATCTGAATCAAGTTACAGTCACCTCCAGAGCTACCAGCTGTGACTGGAGCTTTGTCCTGCTGTGCAACTGGCAAACATGCTAGAAGACTGAGGAACTTACAAACTAAATAGACAAGGATAAAAGATCTCCATTGTGCAGATAAGAATTGAGAGAAGAGCAGACTGGTTCACCTGAAGTCGAGCAGTCGAATTCCAGTAAAGCAGGGGAAGGATGCCCAGGCTCATCACTGCAAATCCAGAATGACTATTTGGGTGCAGATGGCACTTTGGCCTTCATGATAAAAATGTTGCTTGGATCTCCTGGCTTTATGCTATCTTATGTTATCTCTAAATTAAAAGAGAAAACAATAAAGTGAAAAAATCCCTCTCCAAATTCTGTGCTTAATGCTTTGTTTTGTTCAGGAGTGTAACTGAAGCTAGTTTACAAGCAAGACATAACTTCTTTATTAGTGAAAGTACTGTGAAAAATTAGGGGTGAAACCTGAGTCTGGGAAGTCTTTGCTCCCAAATAAGTGGGAAAATGGGGAAAGAGCCATAGCTTTAAAATTACTATAATATTAATTAGTACCATTCTCCTGATGAAATGCTGAATAATAACATCTCTAGCAGCTCTACGGACAGGTATTGGAGTGGGAATTGAATCAAATAAGACAAATTTTCCTTTCTCTGCAAAATATTTTAAATCTTGGATTATTGGCAAGGAAATATTTTTGCAGTTTATTTAGATTTGCTGCTTTATTGATATCTACTACTTCAGTCATAGTATTTTAAGATAACTCTAAATGAAAAGTCCTATGTGAAACCAAACTCTAGAGTATATTTTGTATTTTAATGGGGATTCTTTCACAAAATATTCCGTTATGGCTAATGAGATATTAGCAACCAATGCACTAGAAAGTACAGATGGGAAGACAGACAACTGTCTAAATCAGAAGATTTTCAAAGTGCAGTAAAGAAGTTATTAAGCACACTTCTCTGGCTTAATGCCAACCTATACTGTAGGGAATTGGTCGAAGAGTGGATCATGAAAAGCTTTTTGGGAGCAGCTAAATTCTACAGCTGTGGTCTTTGTTTTTCTAGTACTTTGCAAGAACAGAAGGGGGAATTACGAAAGCGTCTATCGTACACTACCCATAAGCTGGAAATGCTTGAAACGGAATTTGATTCTACACGTCAATATCTTGAAATAGAATTGAGACGTGCTCAGGAGGAACTTGAAAAAGTAACTGAAAAACTGAGAAGGTTAGTAACTAACTTTTTAAACTATTAGAAATTTACAAGTGACTGTGTAAAGAGATACGTAAGTAAAAATATAAGCATATAGTCTCAAACATACATAATTTATTATTTATTGATTACACATTGTGTTTTCACATTGAATATATCTATTTCACTTATCTGAATATATATTACATAGAACATGAAGTTATTTGCATGTGATATGTGGGATGTGTCTATTGAAACTAAACAAGCAAATAGAAAAGTACAAATATGTACTTAGGTACATATATGACAACATTTGTGTGTAAACATACATGTGAGTTGGTGCCATATTGTGTTACGCATACAAAGGTTATAAGCATACTACATATCTCTACTTATATATACACAGATAGATATTTTTAATGAGTTTGGCTACATATTTTCTGTTCTTAGTCTCCATTGCACTGATACAAGGGAAGAGAATTTGACCCTCTGACACTCAAAGCTGTGACTATGTTCAATTCAAATAGCATTATGACCTTTCACATTATGCTATAATAAATCATTAGCTTTTTAGTCCCAAATAGAATGGAATGATACCGAAAACCTATTATTTAAAATTGTTGATCCTGTAGTACAGTTCTATTGCAAATCAGGCCCAGTTAATGTTAATGATAAATTATAATAAGCATGCATTCCTGACATTCCTGGCACTGATTAAATGGTCTATAATCTAGTTTAAATTTATCAGTGATTCTTAATATCCATTTTTTCACTTGTTTGCAAAACTTCTGAACATACAATTATTCATTTGTGCAGGAACATATTTGCATTTCTTGTGAGGACTTTCCTAAGCTGACGTATATAATTGAACTGTTTGATTTAGTTCATTGGATGAGTCAAAATGAAACTTGGAATGAATCATTCCAGGGCTATACCCAAAGAAATATATTTCATGTTTTGCAGAAGGCAGAAACCAAACCAAAAGAAAGTCAGAAACCACCGAGTCAATCAAATCATTTTATGCAAATTTTAAACAGAAAGAAGCTGTAAGACCTCAAATTAGGAAACATCCTAGTGTGGTCTTGTAACTTAAATGCTTCCCTAACTGGGAAGACTTCTTAAAACAAGGCCAAAATAAGCAGATGTCATGATGATCTTGAAATCTACACACATCTATCAAGAGAATTCTGAAGATTCTCCATATTGTTTTCTTGTCAACAATATTTTTCCTATCACTTCATTTATAGTAGAGCTATTGAAAGTAAATTAGCTCTTGGCATAGTTCTGTTTCGACATATTTCAGATTTAAGAACAGGGAATGCTGCTACTCTTTTGTCCTGAAACTTTAGCTCAGGCACGGCTGCCGTTAAGTCCTGCATCATATTTAGCAGAGGGGCTGACCATCCCGCTTCTGTTAAAACAAAGGGGTTTCCTAGTCAGTAGGAAGCCTCTTATCAACTTCATTGGGCACTGATGAGTTAAGCATCCTTCAAAACTCAGCCCAGAAAATCTGGGGTTTGCTCATGGCAAAATCTAGCACTCATACAAAACATCAGATTAGTAGAACTGACTTTCCTATATTCTAATGGAACATTGTACCTTATTATGAAGAAAACTTACATTAAAAATTATGTTTCAGGCAAGTGATTACTCCCCTGAAGACATATCATATTGGAAGCCCAAAATATTTTACAAGGTGAGCTTTGAAAATGTTTCTATTGAGAATAGCAGGGCATAACGCAAGTTGAACAACTAGATTTCTCAACCTGGAGAAAGATAATGTCTGAAACAAAACTGTCATCCAAAAGCATGTCAGCAACATGTCACATAGGAAAATCAGTGTGAGAAAAACAAGGAACTAGAATTAGTTTCAGTAATGTGTCTCTTGCTTTATTGACTGCACAGGGAGAGAAATTCAAGTCCCCCTAATAAATAAGCCCTGTGTAATAAGATCCCACTTGTGTACTAGAGAACATTTCTGTTATTAAACTTTCATTCTTCACTTTATTTACAAAGAAGCCAGATCTACCACATTAAAATGTTTCATAGTACACAAGGTTCAGGCAAATCGAGTGTATGTTTTCTACAAAGAGCATTAAGTTACCATTTATTCATCTGATCATTTTCAAATTGGATAATTTTCCCTACTCCTTTATTTGATAGTGTTGCCCAATATTGATTTGTTTACCCTGTTCCTCCTTTATCCCTTTAACATTTTCTTTCATATATTTCTGGATGCATTTCTCTCCTTGCCGCCCACGTTTGCTGACACTTCTTTTGGCACAGTGGATTTCCAACTTGAGTTTTATGCATATATGTGCATGTGTATGTGCTTGTGTATGTGTGCACGTGATTGTGCTTATTTTGACTACCTTTGCATAATGTTCTCAATAGAAACACTTTTTGAAGCTCAGCTTCCTACTTACTGTGGATTTTTTGTTTAGATTGGATTTGATTTTACTGGGAAGTGTTCAATTTTTTCAGTGTAAAATGAATATGTTAGAGAGCTAGGTTTTGTGGGCTGCTTTCACCTAAACATTCAACAGAGGAAAATTTGGTGGGCAAAGACAAGAGAAGTTACAAGGAGAAAAGCAGATTGTAATAAGCTCATGCAAAACCCCTCTACCATCTATGGCATGGAAGTGTTGCTGGCCAAGAACAATTATATTAATGGTGACAAATCTTCCAGTCATTCATATTAAGAGAAAAACAGTGTCAACAGAAGCTGAGGAGCAAACTCGGTAATGCATTGGCACCATCATAAGCCAGATATCTAAGTAACAGTTACTGCTGGTAATTTGTTATATTAAAGATATGGCAAGGGAACCTTCAGTGTCTCACTTGAGCTCTCCACATATGTCTATACTGCAGAATAGAGTTGGGTACAGAGAGGCCTGAGCTAGAAGAGTCCTGAAACAATAATTTTTTTCCTCTTTTCTTTCAGGAATTTATGCAGATGTTTTCAAACTCATGCAAACTTCTAGGTGGTTTCAGGTGCTAAAAGTTTACATTGGTTTTACACCATCTCTAGTTGAGCCAGAAGCTGCCTAGGTGCAAAGCATGTTTAACCTGTTCTATTTTGCCTTACTAGAGAAAAATTGCAGACCATGACAGAGAGTACTGGGGCACCTCTGGTCTCAGTCAGCAGGCCCTATCTTATTTTCCTAAATCCTTGTTCCCTGAACCATGGCACGCAGCCTTACTAGCAAAGCATAACTATGTTGCTGAGAAATTGTTTGCAGGCAAAGCCAGTTTACGCCTCCTTGCTTCCACTGATTTACAAAGATTATCTCTGCCTTCTCCTTTGCCGTGAAAAGCTGGGTACAGGATGCCCTAAAATTTCTCTGTTGTGTGGACTCTGGCTAAATAGCTGTGAAATTCCCGAGTATATCTAGAGCTGCACAAATAAGTGTCGGTACAGAGGCTTAGTAGCAAATGCTGCATCTAACAGGAGCGTGGACAATGCAGAGATCCGTAAATTTCAGTCAACCCTTTAAGTCACCTGGACATTTACACAATGGCACTGTGAGAACTGGTGAGTAATGACCAAGCCGTAGGTTATTACAAGTTTTACAGATTTTCAGCCCATTTGGGTCACCACCTTAGCAGCACTCTTTACTACAGATCCTCCTTACAGGGGGCAATCTCTGCTTAGCAGCTCTGTAAAACATACATCCAGCTGAAACTTCCCCCAGGCTCGCAATGCACATGTAAAACAGCTGCCCTGAATCTGGACTGACCCTCGGTACCCCAGGATGTCATTATGCCCACAAAGCAGCTGTCCTCAGCACAGACCTCTCCTCCCATGTCTGCACGGCAGATGTTATGGTGTTACTGGGAGTCCCAATGGGACTTCTGAATGCCTCATGAGGGGCACCGCAAGCCACTGGCCCACTCCCAAAGAGAGAATTTTGATCATTTAACTGGAAAGAAAATCTCCATGGCAACAGAAGCAGTAAGAGACAGTTCAATGCCAGGAAGGGGTGGGCTGTACCCCTTGATTCGCAGCCATGGCATGGTTCGAATGCAGGTCTTCGTTCCTATTTCAACAGCCGCTCCTAACCATACAATAAACCAAAGAGATTTCTGTAATCCCAGTCCCTTTCTGATCATTATGGAAACTACATCCAGATCCAGGATTTTCAGAGGAAGTGGATTTCTGCTGAATGAATATGTATTATATCTGAGTTTACTCTTACAGTGAAAACACTTGCCCATTACCTAAAATCAACTCACCTCTGAACATGCTTTGACCTATTGACCTAAGATTCCCAGTACAAACATATAGATGTATTCAGACAAGATTTTCACAGCTGAATTTCTAACGTTTGCTTTACGTTTGTAATACATCCTGCTGAGATGATATGTACAAGCAAGAACAAGGAGCTACCCTCTTTACCTTCTGTGAAGAGAAAGGCACAGCTACTACCAAAAAGCAATGTTTTTCCCACAGGCTGCACAGCTTCTTCATTACAATACTAAGGTTACCATCTAAGCAACCTAAAAGTCTACATACTGAAAATTTTCTTTGGTGTATTGCTCTGGAATAAGCAGGGAAGTCTCATTTTGTGAATCCATTCCATCCCTCAGTGCTGATAAAAGTAAATACCTACATTTTCCAGGCTAAGATATCTAAATGTATTTCCTGAAAAAAGAGGATGTGCTCAGCTCTTGAGAATAGGCAATTCCTTGAACTTCTGTCAAAAGAAGGAATATTCTCTTCTAAGTCATGTGGTGATACCCACATGTTGCTTTTGTTACAGTCATTAGGTTTCTGCTGCAATTCTCCGTATTAAAAGAGCTCCATAAATCTTTTTCTGCACATTCTAAGCGTACAGCTCAAGCTTCCTCTTTGACTTATTATTCCTGAGCCTGAGGTAAAGCTACAATCTCTTTGTGCATGCTCCCATGCTGCGATGCATGTCTGCACACAAGTGCAGAACAGCAAACGTATTTTCACTTCCTGATGGAATTTGTTGCTAAATATAGTAAGCAAACATGATGAAGTTTTGCTTAGGAAGTAGGTGGTAATTACAGTAGAACAGCAACAATTGACTGGCAACAGGAGTGATAAGAAAATAGACTTCAAGCAGTGCAAGCCAAGGTTTTGTACTGATGTGAAAATTACAGGTAAAAAACAGCACAAAAACCAAAGCATTCAATTACATTATGTCATCTTTGTTTTAGGATACAAAACAATTACCTAGCCTTACAAAGAATTAATCAGGATCTGGAGGATAAACTTTACAGAATGGTAAGTTATCATAAGTGAACATTTTTTTTTAATAGTAAATATGTTTTTATTGTTCTTAAGTCGTAGGACAAATGTATATGTAGCTGTTTACAAAAAAATCCTTGTGCTCCAAATGCAGTATGCTTAAAAAAGATCCGTGACTTTATCAGTATCATGATTTAGAGCTGAAGCTGCGTACAATNTTATTGTTCTTAAGTCGTAGGACAAATGTATATGTAGCTGTTTACAAAAAAATCCTTGTGCTCCAAATGCAGTATGCTTAAAAAAGATCCGTGACTTTATCAGTATCATGATTTAGAGCTGAATCTGCGTACAATGGCGTAGCTCCACCAATTTAAATGGAGATTGCATTGGCTGATGACCTAGCTGAGTAAATGGTACCTTTAAAATGATTCTGGTTAATTTAGTTAATAACTTCATGGGTTTTAAATATTTATGTTTTCATTAAGTAACAAAGTTAAATAAGGTAATCCAAGATTTTCTCATGCTTCTTAGATACTTTCACTCAGCTTTTCCTAAGTGATTTAATAGAGCTTGGATGGTCTGACTTTTATTTACTATCATAACTATCAATCTCAGTGTATTGATTTCCTATCTGCATGTGTCTGCAACTGCAATGTCAATGTTGCTGTCACAGGCCAATTAGTAACTGGGAGACGAAATCACTGCACCATTTGTGGGATCCACATCTGGGACTAATATTACAAGGCACAGCACTGCTCATTCAAAATAGTTTGATGTTAAAAAGAAATGGCAATGCCTTTTGCACCCTGGTTCATTGCTAATGCTCCTGAGACATCATACTGTTAGGAGAAAATTTACAGAGAAATGTCAGGGTAATATTTACAGAGGAAAGAACAACAGTTTTGAACTTCCGAAGATCTTCAGGTCACGAGCACAGCCTGAGCTGCTTCCTCCTCTCCTGGAGGAGGTCAGTTGTTCTCTGCTCTTCATCCTTCCCATACCTGACATGGCGCCGGCAAGCACAGTGCACACACATGAACACACTGTGTATGGGTCCGGGCAGAGTCCTGACGTACAGCTATAAGGGTGCTAGGATAAGCCTACATTTTACTCAAGTCTCATATGTAGCACTTGCATGGGCGGGCAGCTTGGAATGAGAGGAACAGATTATTGTGCTTTGAGAGTAAACAGGGACTATGGCAACACATTGGAGAGACATCAGCCTTTACTGAGAAACAGGAAACAAATTTTTTAAAATGTCATCCTTCTTATCTCAGGAGTCTGTTTAAATAGCTGACAATGAATAGAGTACTGATGCTTTTCTAACTGGCTAACAACAGGGCAGATCTACAGCTGGGTTATAGCTGATGTTTGTTCATAAATATATGTATAAACACTGTACAAGCATAAACAACATTTGATCTCATGTTATTGGCTTTTTTCTCCACTTTTCCTTTGTGACATTCCTTTTCCTTTTACCCAAATCACTTCGGGATTTTATCTTCATCTGTGATCTAAAATTTATTACATATCAACTACAAAAGATAAAAAAAATAGAGGCATTCTGACTGGTAAATGAAATAAGAAGATTAGAAACATAGAAAGAAGGACTCCAGAAATTCCATCCTTTTTATCAGATATTTCAGATCAAAGCAAAGAATTTTTAGACTGATGTTTCGGCATCCACTTAAAACCCTGAGCAATTATTTCAGAGCACAACACAGAAAGAAGGAAGACTGATTCCATGGAGAACTGTACCTTTCTTTATCCCACTAATATGACAGTCATTGAAGGAAGCTTTAGAGGCTTGAAGAAGATCAACCAGGCTCTGTACACCACTTAACTCCAGACCGCTTTGCCTTCTGAAACACTGAAACTGAAGACACAAAAAAACCCTAAATAAATGTCAAATGGAAACTCTATCAAAAACAAAAAAGATGGGAAAAATAGTACCATATTTGATTTAGATAAGCCAAACCATTTGATTTTCAGGGCACTCCAAAAACCCTCTATACTTCAGAGAAAGTTGGATTAAATAACAGCTGGTCTGGTTAATCAACTGCTTACAGTGGACTGGGGTCTGGAATACCTTTCTGTCCCTATCCTGCTTAGGAGGGACAGCTGGGTTTGTTTTTTTTTTTGTCTAATTTAGTCAGTTTGTCATTCCAAAATCAAAAGCCTTTGATTTCCCTACCTTTATCCAAATGCAAATATATAAACCATGTGTTTAATTTCTCCCTCTCTCCCCTATGCCATCNTCTGGTTTTTTTTTTTTTTTGTCTAATTTAGTCAGTTTGTCATTCCAAAATCAAAAGCCTTTGATTTCCCTACCTTTATCCAAATGCAAATATATAAACCATGTGTTTAATTTCTCCCTCTCTCCCCTATGCCATCCCTCTATAGACACACATATACACTCAGATTCTTACACAAGTTTTGACCATTTTATTTGTCCAAATGCAACAAGCAGAGAATAGAAGACTCCTGGGGCAGTGGTCCCTCTCTCCCCCTGCCTGCAGGCTATCTGGGGTGCTCCAGGACACCACTTTCTCCCTGCCCTTACAGGTGACCCACAACTCCCCCTCTCCCAGTAACTGGCCCCAGCTCATCGCCACTAATCTAGGACTCCACCTTGGCCTCCCTCTTCTAATGCTTTGGGGTATCCTGAATGTTATAGCCTTTCATGCATGCTATTGGTATAAGGGATGTAAAAAATAATCATTAATTCATCGGCAGTCATGGAAAAGAAGCTGAAGTAGCAGTTAGTTTTCTTCTAGGCTCTGCTTCCTTTTGAGTGCTAATCCATAAAATATTTAAAAATATTTGAAAGCACACTTCTGATCATAGCAAATAGTATCGAATTGAAACCTCTATCACATCAGAACTCAAAAAAAAAAAACCACCAAAACTGCAGTGTCTGTGTTGGCTAAGAGATAAAAAATGCAATCCTGAAATCAGGGTTTGCTGTATTAAACTGGGCAAGACTAAATACATGACACAGTAGAGGCAGATGTAGCATATAACTAAAACTCTATGGTCACTAGTCATACAACTCCTGTTCTTACCACAGTCAGGGTCTTTAACTGGAGATTCGTTTAGTCCTGTAAGCACTGGTTAAGCAGGGGAATATACAGACTGTCTTTTAAATAGTTAAGCTTTATAACTCTTTTTTCCATTAAGATGTGGGAAAAGACTAAGCAGAGTACTTAAATTTTGCACTGTGGTTCCATCAAAGGACTCTTCGGTTAAACTTTTTACATTACCTATTTCCAGTTGTCACTAGTAGTCTTTGCTGTCCCTTGCGCTGGTCTGAGTTTCCCAAGGATGCTCTGCCATGGTCTTGCTGCTCACAAACGGCAATTACAAGTAGATTACGTAAGTCATCCCAACCACATGTTAAGAAATCCTTTATATGATCTCAGTCCAACTGTATTCTGCATACGAGCCTCACTGGAATTAAGCAATATATTTTTTAAATCTTCTGAAATTTTAAGGCTTTCAGTTGCAGTTGGTTCTGTATTCTTACCTTTAAAGCCATAAAGCAGATTTTTAATGGTGTCTACATTTGGGAATAACTAAGTAGCTACCTAATAATAGCTCCTTAAGAAACCTAACCGCTAATGAAAATCACACCTATTTCTCCTCCCCCATCTGCATTTTGAATGTTCTTGAAAAACTTGATCTCAGAAATCCAGCTGCAGAGAACTGATGAGACCATATTCTCCAGAAACACCCATAAAATGTCTTTTGTAACTAGAAAATAACGGTTTGACGGACAGACTGCTTGATAATATGAGCTCACTTCTCAGGCAAAGTCCGTCAAGAAACCTGAACCTCTGCTCAGTCTAAAATGCATGCTATCTGCATTGAATACAAAAGTATACAGACAGCATTGGAGGTGGACAAGGAAGGTGACAGCCTTCATCTTTTCATCTGTCAAGATAAAAATTGTTACATCACACTAATGTCTGATTTTTCACCTACATTAAGGCAGGCTGAGGCCATAAAGTTGGAAGAAATTATTAAATAAAGCAACAGTAAAGAGGGATTTGTGTTAAGGATGATCACATCTGAAACATTGTACTATCTGAGCACTGCACTGATTTTTATCCTGTTTCTTCCTCTGCCTAGGAGCTGGAGGAGGACTAAGAGGTACAGCAAATACTTTGTGCTCTATGTTATTAAGAGGTATTTATCCAGCTCTTGAATACTTGGGCCTTTCCAGTCTGCTGGCCATAATATGCACCTAAGCATCTCCAGCTGGGGAAATCCAAAGATAAATTAAATATGAGCTGAGCAATTTCATGTGGTGCTCTGAGACTTTGTGTCAGGGGAATGTTATTTTAAAGGAAGCAGCTTGCTAGGTGTCCAGGCCAGGAAGGTAAAGAATTTGGAAAGCAGTGAGAAATTCGATGAACAATTTCAGTAAGGCATTAAAAGCATCTAACTCCCAGGGCGAGCCCAGCACTTCAGCTTTAGAATTTAAACCAGTCGCTAGATTGCACCTGAGTCTCTCATGACAGTTACCAGTCACTCTTCAATATGGTTTAAACTAAAGTGAAAGATGAAGACAATAGAGAAAAAGCCTATTTCTGACAGAAACTTAAGCAAAGCAGAAGCCAAGCATGTTTAGGTTCCTGCATGGAGGATGACGACTTTGACAGTGACTTTGAGCAGAGTGATTTAAAGCACATCTTTTTCATTTACTTTCCTTTATGAAGAACAACTTGCTTCCCCTCTCTACTGTATGTCCCATGAAAATCAAATAGAGATGACCTAAATATACTTAAAAGGATTTGCATCCCAAAGACAAGAAAAGTTTAGAGTCAGCTCAACCTGACAGGCTCATTTGCTCACATTCAGTGAAGACAGCTGTGAATTTCAAGAGAAATTTATACTGGTTGGTTAGTTAAGACCGAAGCCAGAGAAGGTCCATGTTTTGTGGACTAAAACAACTGCAAAACAACATTTCTAAGGAAGAAAATGACCATAAATGCTACAGAAACAAGTCATTTATAAAAATAGCAGTTGAAAAAATGCATTTCTAAGAGGCCTTTAGTTTTCATCTTTTTGTGCTTACAGGCATTTATACTAAAAATCTCCATCTCTAACTCTTTTCACTCACATTTCCCAGGTAAAAAAAATATTGTCAAATAGACAATAAGGCCAGCCTCTTAACCCACACACGTTAACCCACAGGCTCAGACTGAGTAGATCCATTGGTTTTGCAGTCAAATAAATTAATCCTCCCGGGTAAGCTGGGAACATGACTCCGCATCGCATGAGCACAGAAGTGCACACAGGCCTTCAGACAACCTCAGTCCTTTCTCTCTCTCTGAACAGAGATTCATTTCACATTGTTATCCCATTGTTATGTGGCTGACAGGGTCGTCTTTCCTCCCAAGAGACTCGTAAGGCAGTCCAGTCTCTTCCTAATTGCTGTGGATGAATACTACATCACGAGAGACTGTTCTGGAATATGTTTTCCTTTTTTCCAAAGCCATGGGAAAGTTTTGCTCTGTCTCTCCCTCTTAGGAGGACGTCTTCCACAAGTACCAGCAGCCTAAGGAAGCTGTGAAGTGACAATGGACACTTCTCACTTGCTACCTTCTCTCCACTGCATAACGACAGAGCTCCAGAGCTCGCTCTTTCTCAGCATGTATCTTATCTCTTGGCCACTGGTATGCATTTCTTCATCCTGATCTCCCTGGTTTGATCTCTGTCTCTCAGGACACCACTGGGGCTACCGTCTTGACCAGCTGGGAATAGAAAAAGCTGTTGTTTTCAACGTAGCTGAAAAGAATGAAAATATTTCTGGGATGTGGGTATCTTTGACCTGTGCTTTCCTTGTAAGTGCCTTGGCCCCTTGTGATTACCTCCCAGTTCACCACAAAGAAAAAGAAAGGAAGAACAAGTAAGAATAAGCCTGAAAAGATGTTGTGTAGCAGCCACTCCACATCACAAAGTCCTTCCTAAAAGCTGGTGTCATCTACAAATGTGGAAAACAAGGCACAGAAGAGCGAAGTGTCTTGGCCAAGGTCATGAGGAAGCAAGGAACAAATTTCCAATAACACCTAGGTCTTCTCTTTCCAAATCCCCTGCCTACAAAAAGGATCAAAAGACTTCCTAGATTCTCTTAGATCTAATTTATGATGCCAGTTACTTACCTCCTGTTTACAAAATAAATAGAAAATGGCAAAGACAGAGTTCATCACAGTTTAAAAAACCCAAAAAAAGAGAGAAAAAAGCGTATACAAGGAGAGTATTGGCCCATTTAATCCAGGTCGCTATAGGGGGTTGCTGTCATCTGTCTCTATAATCTATTTTATTTCTAAAGAGAATTACCTTTTGGAAACAGTGTAGCAGCCACAGAACTCAAAACCACGTCATTTTGTCTGTACAAGAGGGAATGTGGAATTAATTAAGATAANGCCCATTTAATCCAGGTCGCTATAGGGGGTTGCTGTCATCTGTCTCTATAATCTATTTTATTTCTAAAGAAAATTACCTTTTGGAAACAGTGTAGCAGCCACAGAACTCAAAACCACGTCATTTTGTCTGTACAAGAGGGAATGTGGAATTAGTTAAGATAAGAAGACAATTACTTTTGTGGAGACAAAATGAAAAGAGGGATGGAGAAAGACGGATTTGTATATTGTCTTGTTCTAATTGGATGCTTTATGCTCACAGAACAGTACTACAGGTGTGTAGGATCATCAAAATCACAATATCTTTGGTCCATTTTGTTATCACAAGTGGCGTGTACCTCCAGCAGATTCCTCTTTGCTTGCTAGAGATGTAATATGCAATGTTTTACTTTTTTTTTCTTTTTCCCCTAGAAACAAACATTTCTTCTTTCAACATACTGTCACTAACACAGCCTCAGAAGATATTATTACATCGACTTCAGGGAATTAGCATCAATCAACACCATCTCTTTTCCCTCCAGCTATAATTTATTTAGAATTTTATTATCCAGCAGGGCTCTGCTCTGGCAAGGAATGCCACTGATGTGAAACGTGGGAGACGATAGGTACACAGAAAGACTATAAGCACATTTTGTCAACTTCATCTAAATTGCTAGCAGAAAGAGCACAGGCTGTGAAGCTGACTAGCCAGCTTAGAAAGGCTTTTAATAAGCTGGTAGGTAAGATTTTTTTTTTCAAGGATAATTGCAATGCTGGCAGCCCAAGGAAGGTGATGTCAAGTAAAACCACCCCTCTAGCTTCCAACAGTGGGGTTAGGCAATGTACTGATTATGTTCAATTATAAACAACAGATCTGCTGGTTTCCTAAAGAACTGGTCTTAAGTCAGCAGGATAAAACAGTTCTGAACCAGGAAGAAACTTTTTGCAAAAGAAGGTATCTAGCGCCTGGAGTAAAGCCCTGAGTACCTGAAAAAACAAGCAGCCAGTTAATTCATGCTTAGAGGAGCAATCAGCATGTGCAGTGATACCCTGCTCATCTATATTTTATATCAAATAGCATATCTAAGCAGAATCCAGGCCAGGAATATCAAGAGCCTTCCCAGGCTAGGGCCAGGTTTGTTTGCACTCATTGAATCTAGATAAGCTATTCCTGTTTCTAACTCAAATTTGCTGCTCAGATTTCCATTCCAAAAGAGCTGGATAAGAGGCAACAGGTGCCTTTAAGCTGAGCTCGTGTAAGACACAGGCTGTTCATTGAACTGAAAACCTCAGGAATATTTCCAGATGACACTGTGACAAGAAGACCTTTAGCAGGAGGTGCAGATGTAAGCAGTTTTTATTAGAATGTCCTTTTACTCAGTGTATGCCATGTAGGTTGGCCTTATTTCAGGTAAGGAGCAAACCCCTACAGCTGTCAGTGATAAGTCGTATGAACTGACATACCCTGCTCAGAAAGGCAATATTCCTATTGACATCATTCAATGCGTCCTTGCCTCCATGAAGAAATATTAGAGACTAACACTAGTACTTTTTTGTACTTGGAAGACAAATAAGCATCCTGCATATGTTTTACAAATCACTTGCAAAGAAAAGCGTGCCTTAACTTCACAAGCAGCATCTCGACAGCACTTCGCTAACCAGAATTCTTTGTGTGATGCATTATTAATTATACACCAGTCCTGATACTATTTTTTTTTCCTTTTACTGCTATGGAATTACATTTCAAGCTTGCAACATGGGGTAGTCAAGGAAACAAATCTTTATAAGAAGTTTCCTAGTACAAAGTTGAATGTGATATTAAGAGTAAATCATTCTTCAAGTCAAATGCCATAGAGCATGAGATCAAAATCCTCAGACAAAAATACTGTAGCCCCACAATGTTATGTTTAATAACATTATTCTGTTTGGAAATCAAGAAGAGAAATCAGATTCTGATGCAGGTCATTTTTAAATCAGCAAACAGTGCTGTTTATCAAAAAGTATAAATTTTATAATTTAACTCTGATGGACAAATTAGATCAGGTCAGTAACTTAGACTTGAGGCAAAACATCATTTATCAGAGAAAAAGATGCCACTTATTTCCATAGCTCTGTTTCGCAGAATAAATCTTTTGAAGTGTTGTGGACACAGAAGATGCATTGGTAGCACATAGATATATCCAGTTCCTCTGATCTGTCATAAAAAGAATAAAATGCCAAGCTTGAACATCCCGCTATGAATTACATTCTTGTATTTTTCTTCTATCAGAAAGCCCACATCAATCAGAGAAAAATATTTAAAAAGTAAACCTCTGTATGCCTAAACTCTAACCTCCTCCTTTTGCGACTCTGAAATCCACCCCCAACTCTGAATAACTTTTCCCTCTCATTCAATCCAGGTTTTACGATCTTTTATATCTTGGTATCCCCTTGGTGCTGGACTTGCATCTTGGAAACAACTGATCAGGATACACAAGCACATCAGATTATCTCAGTAAAGCGTTTCCCGATTCTTCTCTATGATTTCTTAGCTATGTCTTGGCATTGTTTTCTGTGTCTTCTCTCTGACACCTTTGTTTGTTTCTGCATCATCAGACAAAATAGTAAGGAACAGGTAAAGCAAGTGAACATTTCAGAGCAATAGTACCCTCTCCTTCTCCATAGAGGCATTTGAGAGCAATAGTCTGAAATAGTTTGCTGGTCATGTGATATGCTTATTTCACTATCATCTGCTGTATAAATTTTGCTGTATTTTCTTAAAATCATTTTCTTCCTAGCCATATTTTCAGTCTTGCTGCCTCTGTACACTTCCTAATTATTGCAGAAGATATGTATGGAAAAACATATCTCTTTATTTTGAAAAATGATGAATATCCTAAACATTTACAACGTGACTATGATTTTTTTTAATGAGCTTAAATAAACTAAATGCATACTTTTGACTATTCTTCCCCAATGTACCATAGAATAATCTGGCATGAGAAGGATTAGAGAAGACTTGATTTAATTATGTGCTCTGTCTGAGCAAATACAATTCAATTAAGGAAGATGGAATTATTAAATCTAAAATGCATTAGCATGCATCAATCAGCTTTAAATTAATAAATAGTTCTTTCACAGTTACCCAACTACTAGACAGAGTATCAG
>VZSC01002798.1:176943-200284 GCA_013398225.1 Steatornis caripensis | reverse complement strand
TATCAGAATTAAAACCTCTAATAAAATTAACCCAAGTCTCTCAATGCAGTTTTTAAAGCATAATTTACTGAATGAATCTTTATGTACCAGCTGTAGTAAGCTCAATGAAGTTTGTTCCAATGTTGGCTGATATTAAAGCAGTAACAGGTCCTGTTTTGTTACAAAATGTAGTTTCATGTGTTGTGGAACAGATTGAAGAGAGCACAGTACAATACTTTGGGATGTTTCTGCCTCAAATTATCCAATCCATTAAGGTTTCTTTCAAAACTTCTATACTTTCCTGTTTAAATATTTTAGCAATTTCTCTTTCAAATTTCTAGTGGGGATATAGAGAGATATCAAAGAATGCAGTGCATACATACACAAAGGACATCAAATAAAGTAAAACTTCTATTTCTATAAAAGATGCCAGGAAAGCAGATTAAAGGCTATCAGAGATTTCTAAGTTATCAAATATTAAATCTATCTTATCAAGATAGATTTAGTTCCTTCTAGTAGGGTGCAGCCATTCAATACCCAGCTCAAGATGATGATACTAATTAGAGGTGTCTCAATGAGGGATTCAGTTTTGTTAGATCAGCTCTGGGGCTCCTAACATAAGAAGGACATGTGCCTGTTGGAGGGAGTCCAGAGCAGGGCCACAAAGATGGTCGGGGGGCTGGAGCACCTCACCTATGAAGAAAGGCTGAGACAGTTGGGGTTGTTCAACCTGAAGAAGAGAAGGTTCCAGGGAGACCTTATAGCAGCCTTCCAGTACCTGAAAGGGGCCTACAGGAAAGCTGGAGAGGGACTTTCTGCAAGGGCATGTAGTGATAGGATGAGGGGTAATGGTTTTAAACTGAAAGAGGGTAGATTTAGATTAGACAGTAGGAAGAAATTCTTCCTAATATCCTAACAGTTTGCCCAGAGAGGTGGTAGATGCCCCCTCACTGGAAGTGTTCAAGGCCAGGTTGGATGGGGCTTTGAGCAACCTGGTCCAGTGGAAGTTGTCCCTGTCCATGGCAGGTGCATTGGAACTAGGTGATCTTTAAGGCCCCTTCCAACCCAAACCATTCTATGATTCTGTGATCTCCAAAAACAGCCTAGTAAGGAAATGTAGGGAGTGTAAAATACGGTCATGTCAACCTACTGCACTAAGATTCCTTACATGTAAAACTCAAGCCATCTGGCTTTATGGGGTTGACATGAGGAGGAAGCTGAATGAGCAAAACTCTCCCCCAGAGATGCCCCAGGAGTAGTGACACCTCTGTCCTTTGCTGGAGTCCTGGGAGAAGCCCACCCTGTGAGCAGGAGAGATCCCTGCACTGGATACTGCCAGCAGGTCGCAGAAGGTAGAATGTATCCTCCTCAGGCTGGATGGCTCTGCTTAATCACTCATCACTCTTTTTTTTTCTAGCTACATGTTTCTTCCTAGAGTGCACTGGGGAGGGAAATAGTTTGTAGGCAGGAGAGATGCCGATAGCCCTGCACAACGTTTTGCGCCAAGGAAAGCAGCTGTCTCCTCTTCCCTTCCCAGGGTGACAGGAGAATTATCTCCCCGTTAGATGCCTTCTCAGTACCTGCTCTGCTCCTCTGTGAATTTTCATACTGTTATATTAATGTATCTACATCTCAGGGTTCCCAGTTTCAGTGACGCAGGAGCTCAGTAAATGTAACATCACAGGGAGAAAATTCATTTGAACAGGGCTTATTTTACTCCATGGTGATACATGTTAATTGGCTTTATCTGCTGCAATGCGATTTTGAAAAACCCTCACTACACGGTCTTGCCTATCTTTCCTTTGCTCAACTTCAAGGAATTTGTCTTGTGAACAAATAGCCAGAGACGAAAAATAAAAAAGGAGAATGTATTTCATGAGGAAGAAGAAACACAGGCCAGAAGCCCTTTTGGAAGAGAGAGCTAAAGGATCATGCTGCTTCTTCCAGCATTTTAACTACATACATTCTTCTTTAAGCTGATTTAACACAATTCTAAAGGCTCTGAGATTAGAATGAATAATTTTACTGGTAATTTCCCACAGGGGCTAGTGCCAGCTAGCTGTGTTGTCTCCAAAGGAAGAGTTCCCATATGCTGCTGAAAGACAGGAGCCATCCATATAATTCCTGGTCAGAGAGCATTCTTCTCTTACCAGTAAAACAGGATAGATGCCAAGATGCCCAGGAAGAGAGTTGCTAACTAGGCATGTGGCTTTAGGTGATGGGTTTGAGCTCTGTGGAGTCCTGATCCATTTGCTATGGGGAAAAGAAGCTGTTTGGTTAGCTGTACTCTGCTAAAGCAAATAGGAAAGTACCATCTGTGGAAGTGGCAAACTATACTAGCCAGGCATCCACCTAAGTAACAAAAAAGGGATTGAAAGGAAAAAATAAAGTATTCTCTTTTGCCATAAAATCAAAGTGTAGAGCATAAAACCAATCCAGTCACTAAGGGGTATGAAAAGAGACTCTCTAGCTGCCTATAAGCCACACTAAGAATCTAGTAGTAAACTAGAATTGAATACAACGTGCATGCATTGGTGCCAGACTATAATGGAAGCCCATGGAAAAGACTTGTGCAACTAAAATGGTTAAATTAGCTTGTTTGGGATAGATCAAGTGGATTGCAGAGCTTGGGAATGGCCCTCTTGTATTGTGTCTGGCAACTCTAAAATAGTAGCTTTGAATATTCCTGAACTATTCATAGAAGCAAGAGGCAGATGACATGCTGGTTTGTGCCTGCTACAGACAATCACATTGCAACAAATTGTGCAATATCTCTATAAACAGCTATTTGTAGCACATGGGAGAGAAAAATGCTGTCATCTTTACCTTTAATGACCTATGCTGGTGGTCACTTACAGCCAGTACAGAGGTATTTAAAAGTGGTTTAAAAAAAGTTATAATGACAATTTCCTGATTATGAAAGTGTTGCATTAAACATGAAGGAATTCTCTCTTCACTTTCATTATGTTAAACACAGGGACTCATCTTTGAACTAAAATGAGTTTTAGCTTAAGACTAAGAGACCATGAATCTATTACATTTTATATATGTACACAAGGTAAAATTCAGATGAATGATAGATGTATTTAATGCAAAAAAATAGTGAATCTTGCAAAACTGATAATTATTTTGGGCCAAACCTTCTTGGGAGAAAATATTTTAAACACTTATCAATCACCATTCACGTTGTTTTGCTAAAAGCAGATCTCACATTTAGTAATAAAAGAGAATAAAACTGTGATTAAAAAACTTTAAGAGAAGAAGTATAAATTGATACATAAAATGGAAACTGTAAAAGTAGCAAGTGGAAAAAAGAACTGATAGCAGTCAGTAATAATTACAAGCTCTGAAATATAGAGAATAGATAAAGGAAGCAAAAATATATGGGAAAAGAATTTCTAAGTTATTAGTTATAATAACACAGCTGAAGTTCATATAACTAGAAGAAATCTAAACAATGAGTTTGATATTTTGCCTACTAGATGCGCTGGAGTGTGCACTGGCTTTACTACTGTAATGGAGGAGAAGCCAATGAGCTTTTGGTGTGCAGGAAAATAAGATATTTTTATATCATGAGATGACAAAATATTTTGTATTTTGACAGTGAGGATGATAGTAAATATAGATAACTAAAAATTGATGGTTTTAACTTAGGAATTCTTTATAAGTTTCAGGTTTTGAAATGCATTTGAGGTTTTAGTATGTATTACTAAGAAATCCGAGAACTATGGAGAATTTCCAGAAGATTGAAAGAATGCCATTAGACACAAAAATGGAAATGCAATAAGCAGTGAAATAGAGGTCTTATTATTTTTTTCCAAAGAGCTTCTCTCTTGGCCACCTACTAAACCTTCAACAAAGCTAATACAAGGAAGCACTAGTTGGAAGTTAAGACAAAATGTATGCTTCATGTCACCTACTTTTAGCCTATTAATTAAGCGTAAGGGCTCAGCTAGTCCCCAAGCTCTTCTCTAGTCGAATAAGAGAAACACCTCTACGGTGTGACTGTGTCGTCTTAAAGCGGGTGTCTAAGCACACAGGCATAAACACCCTTTGGACACATCTCTACTTACTGAGTAGAGACTAGACAAGCAACTTATGCAGTGCCTTATTTCTAGATGGTGAGATAAGGTTAAGTTATGAGAGAGGAATACCAGGCTCCCGTGACTGTGATAATACTGTTAATCCAAGCTATGAATCTTTTGTTATGTTCATCCTGGATAGCTATGTTTCTTGGTTTGTGTCCTGAAAGAGTAATACACATAAAATGATCCTTCATCAGAAGAAAAAAAGACTGAAGATTTTAAATATTTAAGTAGAAGAGACAAAAAAGTAGTCCAATCCATTTAAAAGTTGTGCTATGAAATTTGATTTTCTTGAAAATAATGTGTCAAATGGGGAAGAACAGCAGAACAACTATTAAAACCAAGTCAAGAATCATCAGGTATGCAGAGCTTTCCTCAACGGCCTGAAGAGTGCATCCTTTTCTAAATATGGTTTTCCTATTTACTGTGCTCTGCTAAGCCAAGAGCACTGCAGTAGTAGTGGATAGCTGCCCAATGTTAGGGCATTTACAATGACAGTTTCAGATGGTTTTCTTTTTATGTACATTGTCTAAACATTATACTCATATTCCAGGCATGATTCTCTAAGTTCAATGTCAATAACTGTTCGGTAGTATGTTGGGGTGAGAGGGTATGGCCTTGTATATATGACTGTACAAGTAGCATCCTTAAATATCATTCTGTGCTTAGCAAGTACAAAATCTCATATTTTGCTCTTTCCTGGCGTAAGTGTTCCTGTTATTCCAACAGTGCTTTTTAAAACAAAACAGTTCCTCTACCAAGGCCTGAGGGTTATAAAAGCTTTGATTCGTTATAAAGGGGAGGTCAGATTTAACCTGAAGCGAACAAAGGCTTTGCCCAACCTGAAGGGTGTCCCTGTAGCTTAAAGCCTGTGGGTTTTTAAATCAAAATACGATAAGCTCTAAGACCTTAGATCATTCTCTCCTAAGGTCTCAGCTGTTGGAGAAAGCCTCAGAGCAAGGTCATTTTTACAAAGATCCTCTTACAAATTTTCTGAGCCTCTCCACCTGCTCTCATCTTTGCTTGCAATCCTCCTTCTGCCAAACACGCTAAAGCCAGCTTAGCTTTGTAGCAGCATATTGGCTTTTGAAGAGGGTTGTTGCCATCCTGTGCTGTGTTATGAGTTTGCAATTTGTCCACACACCTTTTCACATCCCACTCAGACTCATTTCCCTCCTCCTGCATCAACAGCAAATGCCCTAACTAAATCTGCAGAGATTCTGGATGCCGCAGGGTGAAAAGTTCTTGCTCATGGTGTCAAAATTTGCTAATGCAATTAGGAGAGACCAAGATTCCTGAATCTGTCTTCTAAATCATCAACTTTCTTAGGACTTTCTGTTTGTATCATTACACTATCAAGTGGGTTTCAAGCAAGTGTTTGCCTGAAGAGGAAGAGTGACAAGATCAGGTTTAACAGTGTCAGTGTAGGTTTCATAGTATAAATACAATAGTTATTTTTAAGCATGAACTTGCATCCATAGAATTCAATAGCAAAACTCTGGGGACAGATGTAGGTACCAAAGTCAGCTCTTAGCTGCAACTGTTTCATGTTGAAAATGACTCAGTAATTGGATTACTTTGGTGAGATAAGATGAGATCCATTTGATGGGATTCATTATTTTCTATTCAAAACACAAAGCTTCACCCCATACCTCTCCTTCTGGAGTATGAAATGCTTTTATAGGCATATAGCTGCTGCAGGAAATAGGTTGGGGGGCTCTTGGCAGGGGGTTGTTGCTTTTTGCTGTTTGGTTTGGGGTTTTTTTTAACAATACAGTTTGTTTGTATAGGCTCAAAAAGTCTGTAAACCCTTATAAAGTTACACCACATCTTATGGAGTAGAAAACACTATCTTCTCACGTTCCCCCTAGATAGAAATGTATGCTGTATATTTGTCCTGGTAAGGCATAAAGAGTCACTTGCATAGAAGTCTGAAGTTAGAGCATGAGGTGCAAAAGAAAAGTGGCCTCAGTAGATGCCCAGTTACAGAATAGGACCAGCTATTGTCCTAGAGAGGACTGTGTGGGTATAAAAGTAAAGAAATCATGCTTACAGTAGGCTAAAGAGAGAGTATGATATCACTGATGGGGAAGAAAGCTTTGAGTCCAGACAGGGGTATTGAATCCAAGAAGTCTTCAGGTGACTGACAGCCTTAATGGGAGCAGGCTGGTGGTTGGAAAATGACAGCTACAGAGAAAAGAGGAATGGTTTCTCCATGACCACAGTTTGTCAGTGGGAGGTCTGATCTCACACAGGAAGAGTGCAATAGATTGTGAAGTGGAAAGAAGTAACAAGAGTTGACAGCAGAAATTAAGAAGGAGCAGAATTGCCGTATAAATTGCTGTCTTTATAGTAAAACGGGACCCTGGAGGATAACCTGTTTTCATGGATTTTCTACAACTCCTGAAATACAATCAAACACCTGCACCAAATGAAAGGTGCCAGGAGGAAGGGAAAATGCTCTTTGCTGATATCTTCTACTTTAATGTCTTTGATAACTGTCTAGCTGACTCCTGCACAGCTTGGCTCTGGCAGCCACGATTATTTAATACCATAATAGACACGTTAACTGACAATTTTGTAGAAAACATTAACATTGCAAATACAGAGATTAGCAAGTTTGGTAACTTTGATAGAGGCTGTATTGATACTGTTGCACACAAAATTTTCTGCCCTGAATCCCTGGGTACAGTACAAAGAATTAAAATTCAGCAGTACAAATATTTAAGCATGAGCCAAGTTAAACAGAGGAAGGTCTTAAATCAAAACCTTCTCAGCAGGACATTATTGTACCAGAGAGAGTTTTTAAATTTGAAGTAAAATCTCTTAACCTAAGTGACTTCATACAAGCAATTAAGGATAACCAAAAGCCAACATCAATATATATTAAGGCACACCTTATTACAGCATACACTGCATAAGAAATTCTGAATTATATTAAATTGGGATGTCAAGAGTTTTAGAGGAACACAGGTTGGTTCACAGGGAAATAATATGAAAAGTCAGTACAAGCAAGAAGGGCTGGAGCTGTATATTGGACATGGCACTTAAAGGAACTTTGAAGGCAAAATTTTATACATGATCTGGCTGAGCTTTCAATAATTCTGTAAAGTTAATCATATTACCTAAATATAATAATAAATCTCTGAAGTGATGAGAGTAGAAATTATTTTTCAGCACCCAACTGAGGCAGACAGAGTAGAAAGTCTAGGAACATAGCTGTTAAAATATCGCAAGCATCTGTCAATCTTGTCTGCTCCGTCCATCTACAGCAGAATTGCTTTTCCTCTCTCCACTAAGGTACCTTATAGCTCTCTCTAATTATATTTATTATTGGAAGGCAGATGGTCTGACTTTTCAAAAATGTGTATTTCCCTTATTATATCACAGTTGAGGAATCTGCTGGTGGAGGGAAGAGTTTGTATGCAAAACAGTCTAGATGAGATTCATTCCTAAATAAAATCTCTTCTGACAATAGTAACACAAAAGCAGACCTTACCCTTCTGAGCTAGGAAAAACTTTGAACACACTTTGAAACTTGCCAGAGACTTCCCCATTAAGCTCAACATATGCTAACACTCTTCCAGTTAATCAGCAGATACTGCCATCCATTCTCCAAGTCAGCTCCCCAGGAGATATCCCAATAAACTGGTGATCTCAATTAAACTCTTTCCAATTAATTTGCACTTCATGGAGGGTTTACCATTATTTCACTTAAATCCAGTATGAAACTTCCACTATCCTGTGTGTGACTTCAGCAGCACTTTTCCTATAAACAAGGGCTACAGAGTGCATTCCAGAGAAGGGATACGTTTATGGAGATGCTAGTTTTCAGAGCGCTTCCTGGTATTTCAAAATGTGGATGACGAATGGCAGAGCGCTTAACTGGATCTGAAGAACTACAGCCTCACTCATCAGTTCCAATGCGTGGTTTTCCTATGATCTCCATGGACTCCAGGCTTATTTCTCCCAGGCATCTTCCACCTTTCCCCATGCCCATCAGGTTTCCTTTCCAGGGCGGACCTCTCTAGCTGCTGTATGCTCACAAAGAAAACTTGCAACCTACTCAGTACTTTTGAACTAGACAGTGCTGTACTTAAGGCTCTGTTAAATGTGTTATATAAAAAACCTTCACCTTTTTCTTAAGCATAATGATGGTTACTAGTAAGTGACTGGCTGTATGCTTGCAGCAATCTTCTAGATCTAGGACTGAAACTCAGACACCTGCTTTGCCATGATGAAGAATGAAAAATGTCCAAGATGGATAAGGACAGTTTCTTGCATTTGCCAACCCAACAAATCTCAAATTTGTTTTTCAACAATAGCTGATGGATTTAATATATAATTTTTAATTTTTTAACAACAAATGTAGAAGTCAAATAATTCAAAAGAGTAAGAAGCTAGGTGTCCACAAGATTAATTTCTTCATGATAATTGAAAAAACACCTTACATTTGGGCTATGAAAAAGAGGATAACGTAAACATATTTGTACAAAAGCCAAATAAAGGCAAGTAAATCTTATATTTCGCTGGTCAGGTTAACCTGAACATGTAAAAGGGAAAATACATGAACCCATTGAGTACAACCCAAATAAGGCTCTACAAAAAAGGCTCATGACTTAGACCAGTAGTTACCACCCTTCACTCTTTATAGCAGATACCTTTCATATTTCTTCAAGCATGCATTGACTGTTTCCGATATCACTCATGGCCTGAATGTAGAACCAGCTACCAGTGAGGTGTTCTTACCAGTGTTCCTTATATATTCCTGTTATATTCGGCTATACCCACAAGTATATATTTTATTCTGCTATCATGTACACACAGCTACCCAGACAATGCTGAGTATCTCTACCCATAGAAACAGTGAATTTGCAGAACAGAATGGCAGTTAATTCAGTGAAGAATAGCAAGAATTAAAACAGAAATATGTCTGAGATACACATAGCTTTCAGGCATATGGCATACCTTTTCCCCAAGAGAAAACAGGACAGAATGGGCTTGCGGGGTGATAGATTTGGAATAGGATAGATTTGGACAGGTTTGGAATTGGAACGACTTGGAAGGGTAGGCACAAAAGTCATTGAAAAAAATGATTGCATGACATACAAACAAGAAGTTAAGTTAAAACTGACTTAAAGAGAATGTGCCAGATATGTTCTGCACTGGGAACAGAAGGAAGTTACATATATGTCTTACTGAAATAAGAAGGAAAAGGAAAACGGACACAATAAAAATGAATCATTGAAGTGGCTGGAAATTAGTAGCACTGACTGCAAAATTAGCAAACCTGAAGTCCTGCTGTCTAGAAAAGTTTTGAAGTTCGATGGCTTGGGAGGAGGGCACAAGCACAAGAAACAGAAGAGGACATGGAGGGCACACGTTTATGGCATGGCTTGAGTAGGACACAGGGCAGTAGTCNAGGAAAAGGAAAATGGACACAATAAAAATGAATCATTGAAGTGGCTGGAAATTAGTAGCACTGACTGCAAAATTAGCAAACCTGAAGTCCTGCTGTCTAGAAAAGTTTTGAAGTTCGATGGCTTGGGAGGAGGGCACAAGCACAAGAAACAGAAGAGGACATGGAGGGCACACATTTATGGCATGGCTTGAGTAGGACATAGGGCAGTAGTAAATACATCTCTCAAGTAGCCAGAAAGTCCCTGCTACTCCTTGTAGTACCAAGACCAGAAAGCCTTACTCACCAGCTCTCTCTACAGCTTCCTTGCTCCTCCCCTTCATGGCTTTTATCTCTCTTCCCTCAGAGTAGGTCTTGGCCTTCATCTCCTATCCCAGGAGTTTGTAAAGCAAGGAGGGAGACCAGGGTGGCTCTTGTGGGAAACAGTAGAGATGATTGTTAACTACGTGGTGGTGAGGAAAAATGACATCCTGTACTGCAGAGGAATGGGGGAAAGAGGATAGGAGCCCGAGACTCTTGTGTGGATCCTTGCTGAAAACATCCTTGCCTGTTTCTACCCCATGATCTACAGTTCTTCCAAAATCCCAATATCACCTACCTCAGTAAGATGCTTGAGACAGTTTCACCACTTAGACATGAGACTGGTCTCCAGATCCTGAAGGGAAAGGGTGAATAAAAAGACTGGTTTGATGATGGCTCCAGTTCCCTTTCTAACAGTGCTCTCCTGTCTCCTCCCTGTAGTATGCTGGGTGAGAGAAAAAATTGTTTTATCCTCTCAGTCTGAGAGGAGAAAACACTAACAGAAAAATAGATACGCAGAGACTTTCACAGGACTGATGACAGATGTGGTAGCAGATGGGGGCAAAGTCTGATAACTGACCGGGGATGATGATAAATGCCCAAAATTTTCAGCTACCTTTAAGTTCTGTGTCTGAGATCAGTCGTGCATTGGGGTGTGGGGGACAAAAAAAAAAACCCACACCCAAAGAAGAAAGAAACACACACAAGAACCCAAGGAATTATGTTGACAGGAGGTACAACCGAATTTGCATATATTATAGATGTTCCTCGGCCAACACATATTATTGATCTTAGTGCAAGATTGGAATTCAATGAACTGATCTATAGATGAGATTATATTAGCTGATTTAACTTTAACTTTAAACCTTAAAATCTATGACTCGGTCAATTTTATATATCCTTCATCCAAAAACAAAATACACACTGCTCAAATATTTGCTTATACTTAAAGCTTTTCTTGATAAATGGACTAAAATTTCTCTTTTGTTGTAGTTTACCAGAGAATAGAAGCATCAGTTCAACAGCCTTGTGATTTTTCTGCCCTTAAAGCAAGAGCTTTGCTGCAGAAAATATTATAGAATTTCTGCCTGAAATTATCCCCTCAGGCCACCACTAATGTAAACCTAAATAGATAAATCACTCAGTTTGTGCTTTGGTATTTTAGGATGCACCACAAGAGAAAGAAATAAGTGGTTATTGTGAATTTCAGTAACATGTATAAAGGTTTTTTGGAAAATCCTTGCAATACAGTATTAACTGCTTAATTTTGAAGTAGCGGTAGGGCAAGTAAACAAAAGGAGATTTCATTACCAAAGAAAAAACAATTATACAAAATATTAAATTACAGAAAAGACAATCCCAGTAGTTTATTGATTTCCATAGGGGTTTACACTCTAGTAGATGTGCAGATAATTACCAAAGTAGTCCTGATGATTTTCAGAAGTCTTTGATTCCCATTATTTTACATTTGCTGCTGTTATTGTTTGAAGAATTACACAGATCAGTGTTTTTATTATTTTTTACAGTGCTATCAAGCAGTACTATAAACCCTTGAATGACTTTGGAGACTCTACAGCTTGTCCACTCATTAATGAAATGGCTTATTCCATCAAGGACTGAGAAGATACTCAGAGTCATTTTGATATGTCTCTAGGGCCGAGGGTTTCTATAGTGAAATAGAAGCACTCAAATGCTCTATGTGGGAAATACACCACACAAAACCCTCATGCACAACTTAAGCTCCACAATGATGATTAAAGGGTCTTGAACACAAGAGTAAATAGAGCTTCGTGCAGGCTCTTTGCACCTGCATGAACATTACTGTAATTGCTGAGGCTTATTTACTTTTGATCTTGCAGCCAGAACCTAGAGATAAGCTTCCATTGCAAATCAGTTTGAATAAAACAGTCTGCACCAACAACAGAAGGAGGTGAACCCATGAATGTGTCCATTTTACTTTGCAGACATGAACAGTCCATTATTACAACCAATTATTCCTACTTCTTCTCTAACCAAACACTAAGCAAAACATGAAAATTCAAGCCTTCAAGTTGGCAGTGCACATACTTAATCAGAATGGGGTACTAAGGAGACGACTGGTGAATCCAGGAGCAATGTTATAGCCTTTGCCTTCCAAGTGTTCTTCAACAGCTAAAGATAAGACTTCTCCAAAATAAAAAAGAAGGGAGAGGCGCGTGAGGATTAAGTGTCTAAACAAACTGGCTAACTCCAGATTCATATCTTCATACTCATTATTTCTAATTGCCTGCACCAGAAATACATGATGTGGAAGTCAAGGTATGTCCCTTGTAGCACTTACTGGCAATCAGAATAATGGCACTGAAGTTGTTATTGTTATAAACTTACTGTACCATAAACATATGTTTCATGTAGAAAAGGTACAGAATTTATGAATGGTTAAATTTAAATTATAGTATAACTGATAATGCTGGATATAAATTATTATTTTCCCATTGTTAAGAGATATTAAAGGGTGGGAAAGGAAATGTAAGTAAAAGTGGTCCATTTTTTCAAAGAAAAACAAGGGGTAGATCTGATCTCAGGTCTGTGCATGTTTAGAGATTATCTGTAAAAGGCAGATGACCTGAATGATGACAGTATTCCCTGATAGCAGTGAGCTACGCAGGGCCTTGGGGGTAAAAGGAGATTGCGACAATCCGCAGAAGGATTTCTGAGCAGAGTGATTGACAGCATGTCAGAAACCCAGCTGTAACCTTACACATACCCCAAGAGATTCAGAACCACTCAGGGCTTTGAGTTATAATAGATACTTCTAATAAAACACCAGCTTAAAACTATTCTGTATATTATAACGTGTTCAACAACAGAATAGAAACATCATTATGCTGTAGCAAAAGTCAATGGTGTGTCCCTAAGTTGACTATTGTATGCAGCATAGGTTTCTCCATCTCAAAAAAGATACAGGAGAAACAGGAACAATACAGCAAAGAGCAACAGGATGAGAAAACTTTGGACTGCATTCCGTGCAAAGCGCAAATACACAAACAGAACTCTTCAGCTTGTAGAAGAAAGGCAGAGACAGGAAGATGCCAGGAAGGACATCTGAAAGGCCATGGGCAGCAAGGAAAAAGGAAACAGTACAAAAAAAAAAGGGAAGGCACGTCCACACAGCACTTACTTAAAGATCTTCCTGCCATAGGATATTATGGATGCTAAAATCACATCTGGGTTAAGAAAGTGATAAGAAGATACTACTTTGGTATAGCATCACTTGTAAGTAAGGAAGATCTAAATTGCAAGTTACCAGAGGCTGAGAGGGTATTCTGGGAAATTAAGACTCTGTGCTTGCTCTGTTCTTGTGCACTACTCTGGGAGCCTCTGCTCTCAAACGGGTAGTAGGCTAAATGCACATCTGGCCTGACTAGCACAGTTCTTGTGTTTTTTAGACCTCTTATTTGTCTCTGTGAAATATTTAGTTTGGAAAATGTAAGCTGATGCAATTTATAGGCCAGAAGCGCAAACCATGAAAACAGAAGAAATCTGAGAGAGGAACAGCTTGTATTTCATTCCTTCCTGGTTAGATACCTTACCAGGATATTTTTATGTCCACCTCCTACAGCTTTTCCTGCTCCATCCTTTTCTACCTAGCCCATTAGCAAATTGCTACTCCATTTATACCTAGAGGCTAAGCAGTCAGTTAGGAGGTATTTCCCAGCTATTTGCAAGGGGGAAACACATGAGTAAAAGTATCAGTAAAGATTGGTCAGAGTTTGGATACAATTTTAAAATGTCCAGGACAGATAGATGCCCACAACACACTCTGCAGGAGTAGATAAATTCAGCTTAGTAGAAACAGAGAACAAAAGCCTATAAGGTCTTCTATAAGAGTGGTAGAAAAATTTTGTTTTAACTCTTTTTCAGTGGAAAATTACCCAGTCTGATGTTTGATCTCCAAAATGATG
The DNA here is from genome assembly GCA_013398225.1 of Steatornis caripensis. NCBI lineage: Eukaryota > Metazoa > Chordata > Aves > Caprimulgiformes > Steatornithidae > Steatornis > Steatornis caripensis. The sequence continues at coordinate 186,557 of VZSC01002798.1, read as the reverse complement.
ATGTTGGATTTTTTTTTCCTCAGGTGATTTCAGATTTTTAAGGGCAAACTTCAGCTTTTCATGTAGAAAGTAATTGAAAGGTGTTTGGTTTGGGACTGCAAACTCAACTGAACACTCTGTGTCGGAAATGGTACCTAAGCGTCTCAGGGATTTGTCATTTGGGTCCTTGTCTCGCTGACTTCTCTGCACCATCTGTCCTGAATGAACAACAGTTCCCGTGAGGTACAGCAGTGGTTCAGAGCAAAAATAGACTACAGAATACCTCAGCAGCCCAGGGATCCCATTCCACAAAGCATAAGCATGCAGGAGCTATCTACACTGCAGTTCTCTGGGGGGGATTCTTCTGAAATGACATTTTTGGCCAAAAAGGGGGATTTCGCCTCTCTCCCTCATCCTTCATTACTGCAGCACAAGTCCTGAATCAGTGGGAGTCTAAACAGTGCTGCTAGACTTTTCTTTAAAACTTTGACAGCAGAGACTGAGTGAAAATCAGTGGCAGGCACAGAAACAGTTAGAAGTGTATCTAGCAAGATTTCTCCATAGTGACACTGAGAGTTGCACCTCCTAAGCTTTTTAGAGCAGAAGTCATGTTTTGATGAAGATTTAACCATATTACGTCTTGCTGTTTTAATGCAACATGAAGTCAACAGAGCTCACTACGCTGAGCCAAATATTTTTGTTTAAGGTATTACTATTCTCCCTACCACCAGGATTTAAATATTGCAATTGCTGTTTCCAAACGCTGCCCTTCCGCTTTGCTTTATTAGTTAGCATTTAGGTGCTAAGTAGTAAACAGAATTCAGTCCACTGGGGTTTGCCATGCTCTGCAGTTTAGAGCAGAAGTAGCTCAAGCATCGTTCTTTAATAGTGGCGTAAGTCCTTGTATGAGCAGTAAAAGCTACCACTTTCTCTATGAGGCAAGCTAAATGCTATTAAAATGATGAATGTACTAGTTCCATTTTATTCGTTCAGCTTTTCCTAGTGCTATTCCCACAACTCTATTTAAATCACCAGCTTGTACTCTACATAAGTCTCTATGAGCTTGAAATGCACAGATGCCTGCACAAAAGCCCATCAGAATGGCAGTAAAGTTTTATTTTCTTTTCCAGTGAGCAAACAGTTAAAGAATAGAAATGGAGCTGAAATACGCAGTCAAGATTAATCCCCATGTTCTGAGGCAGCTTTCAAGAGAATCTTCCAGGTAGTTTAAGAGATCATCCTGCTTTGCAGCCAAGTGCTGCTGGTTGTCCATGGGAAGCAGGATCTCAGACTGATCAGTCCCTCCGGACTGCAATACAGAACAATAATGTTCAGATCAAAAGCATCTTGATTAAATAACCTAATTAAAAGGTACATAGAACTGGTGTTGTAGCAGGTTTTTTTCCTCCTATGAGGATGAAAAGATCTTGAAATTTACCTTCTTTTCAAAACTAAGGGTAAACATTTGCTTCCAGTGACATGTTTATGACCTATTAATTAGTTCCTACAAGGATAGTTGAAATCCCAGCCCTGCTTTAACATGGTTCGAGTAGCTAAAATTACCTTCAGCCAGACATCCCAAGACATAAACTGTGACAGAAATCAAACACATCTCACTGAAGTTTGACTGGGTGATCAAATATGGATCTCCAAGGTGCTAGCTTTAATGTCAGTGGAGAGGAGGAGGGGAAGGAGGGAGAAGAGAAAAAGAGAGAAAAAGCACACAATCAAGCACACCAGAGCAATTAAACTGTCAACCAAATAAGCTGTCAACCAAAGTTTGTAATCTGTGGTTTATTTTAAATGAGCACTTGAAACCCAGCGGTCAGCATGTGCTGTATTTCACCAGTCTGCTCCAGGCCTTACCTCTACAGGAGGATTTTTAGCTCAGGGCTTGAGTTTTAAAGATCCTCTGCTCAGCCTCTGGTGTATTAAGACAGACACATGTGCCTAAGGAATGGGCCGAATTGGGTAAGAAATGGTAACAAAAAATACAGCTGTGATAGTTATTTGCTGTGGATAGCACTGTAAACCTAACAAGTGAATCCCTACATTTTCTAAGTTCTTTTGCTGTTACACACCTCATCATTTCAAAGCAATTAGTTTAATCTACTTGAAAGCCGCCCAGTTAGATTACTGAGATCTGGGTAAAAAATACCTATTTTTATTTCATTCCCTCCCCACAAAGCCAAGAGATATAACTTTTTCTGAGCTGTATTTATAGACTTAGAGGAAGAGTTGAGAAATTGTTCATCCCATAGTGATGTGAATGATCAGGAAAAACAGTTCCCATGATATAAGTGTTTTTTTCATAATTCTCCCAATAAAATAGAAAAAGTAAATAAAATCCAGTAAATATAAATGTTGGATACTGCTTAGGTTGAAATCAATTCACTGATTGACATGGGAACAGCTACAGCCACAGTTAGAAGTGTAACGGAACACAGGCTTATTTCTTTTCGTCCTTGTTTGTTACTGATTTTTATCAGAAAATCTATTGAAGATGCTTTCCACTCAGAGCAGAGTGCAATTAAGGGAGATTGCTTAATCACTACAATGACACTATGACATCAGTGCATGGAAAAGCTGTAAATAGGATATGATCCACACTAAGGAAAAGCGGTTTGAGACACTGAACTAGTACTAACTTGCAGAAACACTCAAACGGTTGTCATTAAAGAATTACATTAATGTCTAGAAAAACACTCTTTTGAGAGGTCCCTCAGAGACAGAGTAACATCAGATTTGTATGTGCAGCTCTGACTTAAGATTTTACAGCAGAATTCAGAGAAATTTAAAGGAATATTTATCTGGACTGACAGAATTCAGAAGAATTAAGAGGACTGTTTAACTGGACTAAAGAGTTCAAGAACCTGGAATGTGGAAAACGCCTGAAAGCTCTTGAAGTCAAAGATACAGGATTAGGCACTGCAACTTAGAGGGAAAAACTATATAGAGCAGTTCTGAGACTAACTGGATGAGGAATTGCCTCCCAGGTAATATTTTGAATAAACAGAACATCTGAAAGGCTTGGAAGGAGAAATCTGTATGTCATAAAACATAGAAACAACGTTAAAATTGCCAAAACTCAAGGTGAGCTAGACTTCATAAGGGAAAGTATAACATGCATCAAAAAGAACTTTGTCTGTATAAATAGAAGGACAAGAAAAAAAAGAAGTAATCTAAAAGGAGATTAGAGAAACTGGTGTTCAGTATAGCCCAAAAAGAAGCGAGGCAGACGCTCATGCGGAACAAAGCAGAAAGAGTAACTTGTAGAAACAAAGATACAAAATAGAAAATCACCAGATGGAAGCAGGATTAGTCATGCCAAGGGAAAAGGGAGCTGAACCATCAACATTCTAGGGAACGAAGGATGCATTTTTACAATCAGACAAAGCCAGTGTAAGGCCTTTCTACAATCAGCTATCAGTTGTCCTACATCACTTCCAGCAATTATACTGCCATGATGGGAACTGGAAAGCAGATGAGAGCATGGATGGCCCTGGGTCATAGGAACAAGACGAAATTTTGCAGCAAACACCACGAGATGTGTGCTGCACATCTCTGGCCAGACCCAGCCCACATAACCAACAAACCCAATTTAGGAACATGAAATTCCTATGTTCCTTCTATAGTCAACAGGGAAAGAGGGGCACTTCCACCATCAGACAACATGAATCGGTCTCTCGGAGTGACTGGCTGTGTTACACCACTGACTACAAGAGCAGCAAGGGCCCTGTGCTTCAACAGTTTGCTCAGATATGTGCTTATCATAGGCAGGACTAAGCTATGCCCTCGAACTAATGAAAAATATCTGCTACAAATTAGGGATTTCCCACTGGAGGTGCCAGAAGGGAAGAAAATTCTGGCTTGATTTTCAATCATAGCTGGAAAAGTCATTTTGTTTCAGATGTCCCCTGTGAGGCATTTTTAGAGAACAAGGCCATGATGAGGCCATCTGGAATACAATATGCAGTCCTGGGCACCCAGATGCAAGGAAGATTAATTCAGTCTGCAACAGGACTATGATAATGAAGGAAATGAAGAATTTATCTCCTGAAATGAGATTAAAAGATGCTGGCTTCTTTAGCCTAAGAGAATAAAGGGGTTTCTGACTGCTTTCTATAAATTCATCGGTCTAAGTTTCTATAAATTTAGCAGAGGCTAAGAGCTATTTAAACTAAAAGACACTGCTGCTACAATAGCAAATGGATAGACACTAGTCATTAATAAATTTAGCCTGAATATTAGACAAAGGTTGCAAATCTCCAGAGGACTAGAACAACTTTTATTAGGGGCAGCTCCACTGCTTAGTTACATTGATGCTGAAGTGTGATCAGTTTATGGTTAGGATTTACACCGCAGTTGCCTGCAAGGCCTGGGACTCATTAACTCATAAGGTCCTTTCTAGTCCAATGCACCTTTGGCCTCAAACATTTCTCTTTGTGAACCGAACATTTTCTCAGCATTGCTTTGTATTCAATGCATTTATATGTATTGTGCCAGATTTTCAAAGACCTTCGTGCCTCACACAGACAAAGGCCAAATTTTCAGAAGTGTTCTGCAGTCATAGGTTTTACTCTATGATGATGATTTTTCTTTCTGATTATATACTCTTTCAGGGGCCATGTTCTGTGCCAGAAATAAAAATAAAGGTTACAAAGGGCTTACAACCAACATAATCTAAGCCAGAGGAAAGAGGTCCTTGTTTCCCTGATATTTCACAGAAGCCAGTGAGTCAGCTGAAAGCCAGCTGGCTGCAGGCTGAGTCTGGCTAAGGCAAAAGTGACAGGGACAGGTTGGTTGCAAAGAGGAGGTAGTGGGGGTAGAGCAAGCAAAGCGATGATGAAGGCTAAGAGGACACACTGTGAGTTACCAGCATCCTAAGTTTTGATATAGAATTATTATATCCAGATAAAGACATAAAACAGTGCCTAAAATAGAATATAAAAGGTAATTTCTCCTCTTCTGAATACCAGCATGTAACCACATTTTTAGATAAGTATCAGAACCTCTGTGACAGCTTCTCCTGTGCAAGGCAGCAGCCCCCACCCATCACTCTTTGAACACTAGTCACACAAAATGTGTATATATTAGCTGACGTATTAGAAATCTGTCAGATTTTTCACCAGCTGAAAAGGTCTGAGAATTGTCTGTCTTTGGCAAGAGCCACCTTTAAAGCATGAACGCAAAGGGATGATGCAGCTGTACCAAGGTGAGTCCTAAAGGGTTCTCCTAACAAACAAAAACAGGCTCCTTTATGCAAGAACATAGGATTTGGCTCAGGAATGTTTAGGAGGCTGAGGCCTACAATGATTCACACTGATGTGGGATCTTTTCATTTTTCTTGTCTGCATAGCATTTTGCTCTTGATTGGGCTCCTGGTCTGTGAATAAGGCTCCCAGGCACTACTGCAATACTAGGGAATACAGTAACACCCCACCAGTAAATTTCTGTTCATTTCAGTGAGCAGTCATCCTTGCAGTGCTTGTATGTGCCATAACACCATATGGCATCTGCATTTTTTCTTCCAGTACTACTGTCATAATTGACATTATCTTTAATTTTTCCTAAAGGGCAAAATACATTTCACTTGTCCTGATCTCAGCAGGCATTTGAGAAGGTAGGAGCATTAAGTAGCTCCTCTGCACTCTCAGGTCATTCATTTTCCAGATTTAATCACAAAAGTTACTTTGTGCACAACCTGACTGAACAGGAGGATATTCAGTACTTGTTAACCCTTGCTTTTTCAGAGTTAGAAACACCAGAACAGCGGGACTTTCAGAGTCCTGGTTAATATACAGAATAACTTAGAGTAACTTACCATGGGTCCTGATAGTAAATATCATCAAGAAGTACGGTTGCATGTAGATGAAAAATGAACACATTTTCTACTTTGACTCGATTTTCAGTACTGACTCTTATCAAGCGGTTCTTTCCAGTAGTCAGGAGGTGGCAGCCTCTGCAATCACTATAAAAACAGCCAATCGTATTTCATCCATATTTTTTTTTCCCATTTTCAGGAGAATTGAAAAGTGTCTTTAAAAATGAGATTTGGGGGAGGAGAGAAACTAACATCAATGTTACGAAAAGGTTCGGGCTGGAGGGATTTTACTCACGCACACAGACACACACACTTGGGTCTTTAATTTGGAAATTCCTGTTCATTCTTACAAGAGGTATGATAATAAAATGGTCCTCTCATCAACTCTGTTTTGACACCATAGTATTTCCCAATGAGCTTATTGGATTTTACTCCTCTTCTAAAAGAAATGTTGTGCATCTTGTTCATTTTATGAGCACAGAGTAATGCTTTTTGGTTTTAAGCCTGGAAAGCAAATTCTATTTTAAAGCTCAGTTTTTGTCCATTGTGTTTTGAAATACAGAAGAGAGTTTTTATAGTGATAATGTGAAGAAAATCTTTCAGCAACACATGAATAATGGAAAATGAACCTTAGAGGGCGTTCCTTAATATATTTAAATATTCAGGCCACTTTATTTAAGCAACATTACAACAATAAAAGAAATACACATTTCCCAGAGATGTAGACGTTGTTGAAACGGTACGAGATGTGTGGTTTCTGGTCAGTGATTTTCTGACTGAAACTTGAAGAGAAGCCATAACTCAAGGGTTTTTTTCTTCATCTGCATCACATTAACATTAACATTCCACCCTGAGACAGGGTATAGGCAGATAGTTTAAACACTTGCAAGGTGCTGATTCCACCTCTTCATTCTTATTCACAGAGTACTTGAGCATCTTAACCTGCTGTTCTGATGCTGCTCCACATAGAATCATAGAATGGTAGGGGTTGGAAGGGACCTCTAGAGATCATCTAGTCCAACCAGACAATCCTCTAGCACAGAGTTTAGATGTTCTTGACATGTCTTTTCTTAGACTAGAAATGCAAATATGATTCCAGCTTTCATTCTCCAAAATTAGAAAGGAGTCACCACCAGTTCTACTATATATTTAAAATACTGCTAGAGACAGCCACAAAGCTAGATGAAAATGAATACATACTGCAGAAGTCCATTAGTACGACTGTTTCCAATTATTGCAATTAGAATTAAGTATTTGTAAAAAAAAAAGCCAGTGAAAAAGGGTGGTATAGCCTGCAGTTACATAGCAACAGAGTGATATCATAGGACTCTTTAAATAATGCATAGAGAAGCGGAGTCACCTGTAGTAGGAACATTTTAGGCTGCTGCGTAATTCAGGAGCTTTTGTTCCTATAAAGAATACATTAAGATTTTCAGTTCTAAACTTCTAACAGGTCCATGTTCAGTTGACAGTGATAAATAATGACAATTAACATGTTGTACAGTTTAAAGATCTCGCTGTTTGACTTTTGTTTTTAATTTCCATTTCTCCTACAGTCCTCACACTCCCATTCACCCTCATGTCAATGACCTGACTCTAGGCCCCATTCAGTGGCAGCCTTGCTTCTCACTGAGGCTGATGTGGGGTGACACCTGCTGAAGATTCCCCAGGGAAGACTGGACAGACTCATAAGGCCATGTAGAGAAGTCCACCACAGCTCAAAACTTTCACAAAATACCAAACCCAAGGAGCAGACAGCTGCTCTGGTAAATGACCTTTAGCTATGTGGAGCAGTGGGACACCTCTAGGGCGGTTCTTACTGCGCCAGAACATGCACAGAACATATACGGACTCAGCCTTCCTCAACTAGGCAACAAGCATCTCATGAAAATGTTAGCCAGCTTTCTGCAGGATGTTCAGGCAGTTACTCACCAATAGAAAAAAAATATGGATTCCTCAAACACAGAAATTGCTGATTGAAATCTTTATGGCATGACCTAGGTAGATCAGATGAGTTGATCACAGTGGTCTTCTTGCTGGCACAGAAAACCTATTAAAAAAAAATGTTGTTTTGACTGGGTTGGCTGAATTATTTATGAATGCCCAGATTTTCATACAAGACAGATTTAGAGAACCTAAAATCTGACATGGCACCTCACGCCAGCTCTTAAGTTGCGTTTTTGTTAGCTATCAAATAGCAATTAGGACATTGCTTAGAATCAACCTCTAGTATCTAATCTGCTGGAAAATATGGACTTTGAAATCATGCCAGAGTGGTAGGAAGTGTTTCTGTGTCTTCCGATAGTGTTTATTTTTATCACCACAAGCAGTTAGCACAGGCTGTGATGAGGTTTAAATAGTATAGATCTCCCATTGCCTGCAAGGAAAGTTGGGGTTTTTCCTCCTACTTACCTGTACTAAATTATACTTTAACATATTTTAAAATATCTGTATTAGGTTATTTCTTACTACAGCTATAGCAAGTAAATTGAGAGGGAACCACGCTGTAGCTTTGCTGGTGACTTTAAGCCATTTACTAGACCTAGATTCTGGAGCACACTAAGACTTTTCCCTACCACAGCAGGTTAGAGAAGGGAATTTAAACAAGCTTTGATCCAAAATGTACTTGACCTCATCTCTTAAGAATGACTCCTATGGCTTCTGCTGAGCCTTGAGACTAATGTAGGGGCATCCAACATTAATTTCTAGCTGTCAGGCTGCCTGAAGTTTAGGGTCTTGATCACCTCAAATATATTCATGCATGGGGAGACTAGTCATTCTCTTATTTGGAGTGGCAAAATGGAAAGGATATTTGTTAAGATTCAAAGCTATAGCTAAAAATTAGGATAAAAGAGCACTTTGACAATCAGAGAGTTTGTCTAAAGCCTTAACACAATTTTTTTATCACTAATGAGAATCAGCACAGCTCTTCAGTATCCTTCTACATTAGCACATTTCTCTCAATAAACAGACCTCAATAGCTGAAAACCAAAGTATATACCCACTCTTAAAGCATAAAACATTATGACAGGAAGCCTTAGAAAAGGACCAGTAAATTAGATGTCAATTCTGAACACCACTAGTACATGCAATGTGCACATTGCATGGAGGATACATTCAAACAGAACAATGTGGAAATACAAGCAAAACAAAAGCCAATAAACAGTCATAAAGAAAAAGTTGAGGACAAAATCAGACTAATTAGATTAAAAGTTTCCCTGAATTTAGAATTATGTTCCTAGAAATACTTTTGAACAACAGCAAGGTGAATGGCAGAAGGAATCAGAAGGCAAGCAACAGGAAGAAAAGGATATGGACTTTTCTGGAGCGGTATCTTTGGGTCTGGCCTCCAACCTTTTATTTTGTGGTGGTATTCTCTGACAAGTATTTCCTATTCCTTCCCAAAATTTACGACTACCAAAATTTACGAGTCCCCCTAAAGTTCCTTCCTAAGATCAAAGCCATAAGCATTAACCAGCGCTGTTCTCAAGCAGAAGTCTATTCTTTTTCCTTCCTTTTCTGACAGGTTTGAGGGCCTAACATCCTGCCCGATACTTACCTTTCCCATAAGTCAATGAAGGCTTACTCTTCACAGAGAGAAGATTTGGTTATGGCATCTGTCGCGGGGGAGAGGAGTTAAGGTTTAACGGTCGCTCAAAGAATCACCACGAAAGATATGAGGGAAAGGTGATTTTTAATATAAGTTTGTAAAAAACGTGACTTTACAGAATTCGATGGCAAGATTCACTCTATTACTTGCTGTGTGAAGGGAATGTGAAAGGGAATTGGGTCAGAGTGGTGCTTAGGTGCA
>VZSC01002798.1:164826-175863 GCA_013398225.1 Steatornis caripensis | reverse complement strand
TATAATTAGTCTTGGCACCTCTCAGATATGTGGGCTGCGACCCATGCAGAAGATTTAGGTACATTTCCTGGGTAACGGGAGTTCCAGAGATGGTCAGGGAGCACCTAATCACTTCAACTCACTGTGATTGCATCAGGAGTTCCAGGTGTAATTAGGGAGTGCCTAATTGTCCCAACCCACTGTGCTCATCCCCGGACAAAGAGGTACCCTATTACTTCTTATCTTGGCTCATTGTGCCAACAGGCAGGGTCGTAGAGTACCCAATTACCCCACCAGCTCTTTGTTCTCATATGGTGCTGAATGATCTGGCATTGCAATGCGGCTTGTTAGCAGGGGGAAGCAGGGTCTACACCACAACAGCATCTAACTGTAATTTTCTAAATGCCAGAGGATAGCTTAGGTACCAGGCTCCCAGGACCTTTCATATTCTCTTGGCAGGAAGGAAGTAGCTGTGAAATGATTTCAGCATCCATCAGTGAAGGACCAACTCTTAGAGAAGGGAAAAAACAAATTACCAAAAAAGCAGATTAAAACCAATTCATTTTAACGTTGTGTGTTTGCCAGGAAGTTTCCTGTTTTGGTTGGCTTTTGGGTTCTGTTTTTCCTTTTTGCCAGAGAGCTGTGTCTGAAATTAAATTAATTAGTTATAAATTGTAATTAGCTTTCAGAGCAATGATGTCGCTTGAAAAACCCCACAGTTAAAAAAAGAAACCAAACGTGTTAAGGTTAGACTGAAAACCTTGTTACAGGCAGAGTTTCCATCTCTGATGCTTTGCTTAAGAGTTTTTCAATATCGCTTGGTACAACACCGAGAGATATACTAAATGCTTCTGCTGTTGGGGTACCTCAAAACGTGGGGGCAATAATACTGGGCAAAGTCACCCCATCTTGTCTCTGTGGCCTTGTGTTGTCCAAATGTGAAGCAGCTCCCTCCTGACTATAGTATAATTGCCATGTTCTTCTTACACCAGCTTTGTGAAGCCACTATCACCGGCTGACTGTGCTGGAAAACGTGAAATAACAGGGGCATTTCATGCCACTTCAAGTCCTTGCCTTTCCACATGGTCCAGAAACCAGATGAGCATCTTTTCCTCTTCACTCATCTGCACTTAGAACAAGACAGAGCTTTTGTGCCACACTTTGCTTTAAGCCAGAACATTTTTTACTACTCTTTGCGATCCAGCTTCCAAATTCAGTGGAAATTACAGACAATGTTGAGCGATATGTCTTAGGGAACACATGCAAAAATATTTTTTTTTAAAACAGCAGCCTACATAAGCTTCCTCCTAAGAGTCCTAAAAGAACTGACTGAGCAGATTCCCTGCTTCCTACTCCAAGCTAAATTAAAAATACATACTAAAGTGTTAAGCTGATGTTTAATTTGAATAAGTCTCTGAACGTTAGGATAATTCTGAGAGGCTGAAAAAAATGCTTGTCTGTACCAACATCCAAGAGATCAAGTGTAGAATAGGGTCAATAGAGGTTGTACAAAACATAAAGTAATTGTTTATGATGTTCATTTTCTGGAAAATTAAATCACAGGAGTATAAATAATGGAAGTCAACAAGTTTTTATGAAAAATTGTTAAATAAACCACAATTTCTTAGCAAAGGCAACAGAGTAGATAGATACATTTGCATTGTAAGACATGATGAGTATCACTTCATCGGAGTCTAATAAAAAAATTCCTGTGATACAGTATCAAAAGCAGTTAGTAGATGGGCACTCAGAAAATAGCAGACACTGGGGTATTTCCGTCATAAGAGTCTTTTTCAGAGGGCTTTATCAGGACAGCCTGGTGACTGGTACATTTCTCCAAATTAATCAATATTTTCAACAGTGTCCTAAAAGAAAACATGAAATTATTGCTGACAAAATGAGATTGAAAGGCTTAGCAACACTGTTAAACAGTGATAAGTAAGCACCCATTCGGTCAAAATATGTTTTCCCACAGGCAACTAGAAGTGTAAAATCTACAGAGATGCTTTGCAGACCCTATCCAAAACATGGAGGAAGGGGAGGGAGGGGTCTGTACTCTGGGAAGCAGTAACTCAGGAAAGGTCAGGGACTCTGAAAGTCACACTGACTGAACAATTCAACATGAGCTCCCAGCAGCATGCCGTGACAAAGACGACAAACTCAGTATTTGTATAACCATAGAAAAAGTGAATAGACTAGAACAATGATTTTGCCACAGTTTCAGACAAAGGAAAATCCAGTTTGAAGACAGTGGATGAAGTTCTGATATTTACATTTTTTTTAAGGGTGTAGAAAATCACTCAAGCTGACTGACAACTGAAAAATAAGACTGAGAAGTAAAGACACTGCCTCAGCAAGACACTCAATGAGCTCACTTGTTTAGTGTAGCAAAGAAAGATCACTAACTTGTATAAGTGTCTTCACAGGGAGAAAGTGCTAAATATCAGACAGCATTTTAATCAGACAAAACAAGAACAACAATTACACTCAGGAATCAGGCTTGTTCAAATGAGGAAAAGTGTTTGCAAATGCAGAGGCATGAAGCTCCTGTTACTCAGGGAAGCAGCATATTGTCCATTTCTTGAGGTTTTCCCATCAAAACTGGCAATAGGTCATTTCCAATCAACTTAATGAGAGTCTGTCTCAGCTAAATTCACATTAGTTGCAAAATCCCTTCATGCTGCTGTTCCCTGGGGACAGTTACAGGCCCAGAAAAGTGAGCTTCCCATGAATCACAAGACTTATGTCTTGGGAGATATGGATACAGTCCTTGCCTCTGCAAAACATGATTTGTACGCCATTGAGCTAGCTACTTACAGTAAGTTTCATTTTGCCTAGTTTTAGGTATCTAAAAGCTAGACGTCTATTTAACATGGAAATGTCTGAAGCGTTTTTATCCTCAGCATCTCTAACAGCCAGTGAAGAGAAGCAGGCATTGTTGGAGAGCTGTTCTTCCGACAGTTCTCAAAAAAATCATTATACAATGAGGAATTTCGTGCTTTGATGAAATCTCTGTGCTGATTGAAGGAAGGCAGGAAGGTGACTGGCATAGACTTGGACAATGGTGCTCGACACACATAAATAAGGGAAGGTCTGCCTTAGCCTTTACTGAAGAGGATATTAATATTTATAAGCTGCTGTGAAAATAATACCTTAGAGATTTAATATTATTAGGAGATATATGAATAGCTATGATAAACAGTATCAAGAAATCACAGCATTCAAATTTTTTACACAGCTCTAGGGTTGAAGAAAACTGAATCTTGAGATACTACAAGACAATATTCAGACTGTGAGCCAGATCTCTTAATGCCATGAAGAAATACTGAGAATATTGAATCCATATACTCTTTCCTTAATGGCAAAGACAGCTTAAAAGATCCCTTTCCCAAACAAAGGTTTTTTCCATTTTAAAAGGTTATTTTTCACTAGTCTGGCTCCCAGGTTGGCAACAAAGTTGTGCCAGCACAGCTGATGGGGCCGTGAACTGCTGTGTGGCAGCAAAGGCCTTTAAACCAGATTCACCACTGAAAAAAAGGACTGTGAAGTTACCAGACAATGCAGGATAGTTAAGGATGAAAATGAAATTCCAGCATAGCTCTGAAATGGCACAGAGGAGAGTAGAGTTGATTCAAGTAAGACAGTTGATCTATGTAGCAATCGTCTTAGGACATGGAAGAAAGGTTATGACATTTCTCTTGACTGAAAGGCAGAGTCTCTCTCATCTAAACAAACTCAAGACAATGGTTCAAGTGACCACCCAGGATAGCAACATAAGGAACATACAGCAGTGAGATTCCTATCTGCTTGTAGGAACAAATCCTTTCATAAAAATATACGTGTTTTGTTTTCTTTGGATTTGATCCCAGCAGTCAGATGGGGAGGAAATGTTGCACTTCCTTTATAGCAAAGCTTGATCAGTACACCGAGAGATTGTTCTGCGGTCTTTCCTTGTACCAGGAAAGTTTACTTCTCAAGCACTAGTCAGTAGAAACAGTGGCTCTCATGTGAAGATCAAGTGTGCCTATGTCTAGCAAAGCCTCCTGTGACCACAACTGTGCAGCAAGCTTCACTCCAGCTCTCTAGCACACTCCTGCCTGTCCCTCCACCCAGGGTTTCTCAGCAATTCCAAAGACCCAAAATTACACCCATATAAAAAAGCACTACAACAACAACCACCAAAACAGCTCTGCAGAGAGCTGCAACAGGAGGCAAAGGAAACTTGAGTAACGTATTAGCAGGACTAGAAGGAAAATTCTCTTTTGTTTAAGCAATTTACATAATGACTTTTTACTTTTTTAGACTTTTTTCACACAAGTTATTTAATATAGACATTATACTTGGTTACGGCAGTTTGAATTGAGATGCTGCCAAAAACACACTGTTTAGCAGAGTCTGAGGGGATGGATATTTGAACTGAGCATTTTGCTTTAATGAACTTCCCCTGCTCTGCCTTGAAAAGAGCTTATAGGGATTTTCTCACAATGTTCTCAAGGAGCTGGGGTTGATTGGCGGGAAAAAAAACACCAAACCTTAAATAGCTTTACCCAACATGAGATTTTACAAAGTAAATAGCAGAGACATCTTCTAATAAAAATAAAAGAGGGACTAATTCACACAGGAAAGTGCTTTGTCCTTATTCCCTGTACTACACTTGCAATTTTTCAGCCATCTTACCAAATCTTTCCAATCAATATCCCAAGTGATGTTTCAATGTATATTAAATAGATTTAAGAGATAAGCAGAGCAGAATATAAAGACATACACACATTGAAAATGAACATGTTTATAAAGATTCATTTCAACAAGAGGAAGAGTCCTAGATGTGAACTGGGGTAGTCAGGAGACAGAGGATAAATATCCTACAGAATAATTAGTGCAACATTCTCTTCCCAGTCCATTTAAGTAGAGTCTAAGCAATACCATGTCTCCACTGATTTCTCCATCTCCAGAGATCAACCTGTGTGGCTAGAAAGTTTGAGCATCGATCAATCAGTCATTAGAGTGACAGTTTCAAGCTGCAAGCCTCATGAGCCTACCTTATGAGGCCTGGAGTAATGGTACTTCTCCTTTGCCACCCATTCACATAACTTCTTTTTCTTTTTGTAAAATGTTTTGCTCCTTACCAATAGATCGGTTGAAGCCTCTGTTCTTTCATTTCACTACGACCATATAATGATTTTCTGATTATTTCTATGAGCTCCTAGATAAAATTGCAGAATCAATAAAATGTAAGCTATGGCAAGTGCAGACAATCTAATCTCTTCCTGAGCCAACTCAAGCCTCATACAGCTGTCGCTTCCTTTTATCCCATGTGTTCATCACAAGAAAGGCCTGTCGCATTGGAATAATGTTCTTGCCACTATCTGCTTTAAGTGGAAGAACTCCAACATGACATAGATTTTTGCAGTCGGTAAAGCCTCCAGCGCGAGACACATCAGCAACATATCTTCTCTGACCCTCCCAGAAAAGCGAATTTTTTAAAATCCTTAATGCCATACATTTGTCTCTGAAGATTGCAGCCTTGCCTGCACCCTTGGCAGCTTGGAAACAGAAAACCACTTTAAATAAATATCTAATATACCATAGAATAAATATAATGAATTAGTCATTACTCCTTACCCTAATGTAACGGTATTCCTGAAAGCCATGCTCCATTAGCATTACGAAGAGTTGTTGAGATAAGGATGGGTGTCCTGGGGATTACCGCAGTGGGAAGCAAAGACGAGACAGCGCTACAGCGTGAAATGCAATCAGGATGCTACCACAGTCTCTGCATATGTTCCTACACATTCCTGAAGCTTTGTTTGTAACTTTATAAATAATTACCTAATAAATTAGCTAAAGGTTTGGCTCTTTTTCTCTAGTTGCTTATAAAGATGCACAGTCTTCAATTGACTTGTGGGTTCAGTGAGTCTGGAAGTGAATAGCTCTTTTGGACATTCATTTTACTGTTAAACCAAAATAAGATTATTATAGAAAGAAGTAAAATTGAAAATGCAATGTGTATTGAAAGGTGATCTCAAGCAATGGTCAGCACCAAATCCTGCACCCAAAGATCATGTCATGAACTAGTATCAGTTGATACAGTTTCATTATTTATTGAAATGTCTTTAATTATTGTTACGTGTTGTTCTTATCTTGTCAGCTCTCTTTTCATCACAGTTTCTGCCCATGGGTGCAAGTGAGTGTGAGTAGGGGATATCCATAGCTAGGCTCTTAACTGGCAGACGAACTCACATAGCTCCAAAGCATCCATAAACATGCACACATGCAAGTGCATAATCTGTCATAATAACGTGAAGATCTGCAGAGCAGAAACTAACACGCAGTAATGCTTAAAATCATGAATTACTGTGGATAATACCCAGTAATATCTGCAAATCTAGACCATATTTTCTTTTTTATGAGCCACTTGATAAAACATACATTATGCATAATGTCTGTGGGGAAGTACTGTAAACAGAACGGCTGTTAACTGTAAGAATTACAACAGAAAATAGGTTTTATTTCTACCACAAGCTTTCTCATTCTTTTTTTCTTTACATTGTCAGATAAGCCCCTGACCTAGTCACACCCCTCGCCAGCCCAGTTTCTATTTAAGTCTCTGTGAGCAAGATAAGAGGTCCCTTTGCTCAAATGCTGTATTTCAAAACTGTGCCTTGCTCAGCAGAGACCATTACACACCTGAACTGGAAGAAGAGTGCACATAAGCATGAACTAAGCTACCCTGTTATCCTTTATAACAGTGAAAAGTTTCCACACCTGGTGGAGGAAACTATTGCATACTCTCCCAACCTTCGGTACCACAAGGGATGACTATTTTTATTTATATTTCACCAGAATATGAGAAATGCACTGACAGATGCTATAAACCAAATTCATCCTCACTCATCATTGAAGTACTGTCATTGAACAATCACTGAGAATGCATGGAGCATATGGGTGCCCTTTCTTTGTAACAGATAACACACTCTCATCCCCCCTTATTAGTGTAATTATTAGTAATAATTAGATGCCGCTTCACTGACTCCAAAACACATGCTTTCACATGCACCAAGTCTAACCCGAGATCTGTTTGAAGTCTTGATGGAGCGCCAGAGAGAAACATAACTGAACTTATACCATGTTCAATGCATAGTTGTTCCCTACTTTATCAGGACCTAGAAATGTATTAATTATATATTAAATTATTTTTGCGTAACAATAGAAGCATTTGTTCCTATGGTAGATGCCAGTATTTGCTAATAACAGGATTTTAAAATACTGTATATCATAACAACCCCAAATGCTGCATACCAGTCAACACAGCAGTCAGGTCAGGTATGGTAGCCGTAATTTGTTACAGAACTCACAGAATAACTGAACAATTAAGGTTTGAAGGGACATCTGGGGGTCATCCGGTCAAACCCCTCTGTTCAAGCACCTAGAGCATGTTGCTCAGGACCATGTCCAGACAGCTTTTGAGTATCTCCAAGGGTGGAAACTCCACAACATCTCTGGGCAACCTTTTCCAGTACTCAGCCACCCTCGCAGTAAAAGTGTTTCTTGATGTTCAGATGGCACTGCTTGTGATTCAGTTTGTGCACATTGCCTCTTGTCCTGTCACTGGCCACCACTGAAAAGAGCCTTGCTCCATCTTCTTTGCACCCTCTTTTCAGATATTTGTACATGTTGGTGAGATCCCACCTGAGCCTTGTCTTCTCCAGGCTAAATAGTCCCAGCTCTCTCAGCCTTTCCTCGTAGGACAGGTGCTCCAATCCCTTAATCATCTTCCTGGCTGTTTCTTGTACTCATCTTGGTGTCCATCAGGACCCACAGGCCCTTCTCTGCAAAACTGCTTTCCAGCTGGTGGCCCCCAGCACATATTAGTGCATGATGTTGTTCCTCTCCAGGTGCAGGACTTTGCACTTCACCTTGTTGAACTTCATGAAGTTCCTGTCAGCTCATTTCTCCAGCCCATTGAGGTGCCTCTGGATGGCAGCACGACCCTCTGGTGTATCAGCCACTCCACCCAGTTTTGTGTCATCTGCAACTGCTCTCTTTTATCCTTCATAGGATAATTTTGATGAGATTATAAAGTATCACCTTCAAATATTCAGAGCTTGTTTTGAAATTATACCCCCCACAAGCACTTGTTCGCCACCTACAATCCACAGTACAACCATAAATAGATTGCAGTTTCTTAGCAGATACCTTACAGCATCCATTACCATTTGCAACAAAAATATGATGACCGGTGTTCTGTGAGAAAAATACTGAATTAGCAGTGTCACTGGACCAGTGGGGAATTTCTCCTGTGAACGTGCTGTCTTCTCCTGGACAAGCATCGTAGTAAAGAAAAAAAAAAGAACAAAGTTCTGCCTGTATTCCACTTCAAAAAACGTTTCAGTAAACCTTTGTCCAGGCACTCAGGATGAGATACCAGAGCCACTCTGGTGGTATTTGTAATGGAACAAATCTCTCTCTCTTTCTCTCTGTCATGCAGATGCTACTTATTAAGAGGAATTGCCAAAAAAGATGCTGCTGACATGCCTTGTTGGTCACTACTATCGTTTTATTATTCTCACAGTAGCATTTCATGCTATCCACCACCAATCTTCTTTACAGCAACATCAAGAACCAACTTCCTTTGCCATGTTTGAAAACGCTGACATTTGCACAGACCTGCACTGCTCATTTGCAAAATTGAGACTGGTTTCAAAAGGTCTGTACACATCTCAAAGCTCCCGCAGGACAGCAGAGATGACATGAAGCAGCCTAGCCTTGACTATTAGGCTGACACTGCTTTATGGTAGGGCACTCTCCAGCTGCTGGAAAGCACTGGAGACTGAAATATTACCAAAGAGACAACTAACTTTTAGGCTGCTCCATTTATGCTGATGGACTAGCGTAGGAACCTTTGTGGATCCACTAATACATGAGAAAAGCAGATCTTTTCATTCAGCTTTTGTTACTTTCCAAAATTCATTTATCTATTAATTATTTCATGCTGTACCAACCTACCAAAACTCTTTTCATCCCATTTATACAACAGATAACAGATGCAGGGACTAGATGATACCAAATACTTTTGAAAGCCATGCCTTTTATTTCTATGAATCTGTGAAGATGTGAGGGATGTTGTCACTATGATAGCTACAAATTATAAGAAAAGCAAAGGTTCCAGACAGAGATGATATCTTTTATTATATCATTTGATCCTGTTGTGAAAAGCAGATACCCAATTCCTTCATCAGATCTTAGAAGGAAGCAGCGAGGCCCATGCTAAATCCAAGCTAGGAGCAAAGACTCCAAGTGCTTGGTTCCCCCAAAATTAATATCGGTGCTGTGCACTGCTGGAATCAAACAGCAGTACAAATTTTTTTCTGAGTCAGACATGGGTACATGATTGCAGTTCTCTGGAGTTAGTCAGACACTATGGAGCTGCCTTCTTTTGTGCTGGCTCTGTACCGGGGGAGGAAGCAGAGGCCAGATGCACTGAGCTGACTCAACAAAGATTTCTGAATCCACCAGAAGCTTAGCCCATTGCAGCCTATAGCTATTGCATTTTGGAGTGGACTTCAGGAGTCCTCAGCCCAGCTGCAAACTATTGGCATATCAATAACACCATTAACTTAATCTGTTATTGAGTTTTGAGAGATGGGTCCTTAGCACCTGCAGAGCAGAAAGCATAACAAAAGGAGAGAGGAGAGGTCAATAGCCTTATGGAAATGCAGGAGGACCAAACATCTATAAACTACCAGACATAGAGGGATCTGCCAGAAGTAGTTATAAGTAAAATAAGCATTTCTACTTGTAAGTAGCAATCATAGCATTGATATTATGATTCCTGTCCTCCTTTCATCCCCCTCTGAGATCTGTACCCGATGTTGAAAATATGTCTGGCTGCAACTGGAGCACTCAAAGTTGTAGTTCTCAGTAACCAGTAATCCTTTTAATGCACTGATCCAGCACTACTGTGCCATCTCTTCCAGCTGCACCATTTTCCCCAAGATGGTGTCAGGATTAAACCTTAGTCCTCTTACTGCCACCACTGGAGCACAATAATGTCTGGCTGAAGCACTGAACTTTTAAAGATGGCCACACAGTATGCGATCAATATGCCAAAACCTTTCAGGGTTACGTCCACCCTTAGGCTACCTCATTTTGCCACAGTGGAACAGACTGTTTGCTCATATCAACAACACTGATTTCAAAAGAAAGATGCCAATATATCCCGATGGAGAAGACTGGGACTGGCCTTTCTTTCTCATTACCCCTCCTCCACAGCACTTCTGAGATGTTTAGGACTTTGGTGCCTATCTGCTGACCTGTATGGTATAAATTTGGGCTGAGGCAAATTTTATAGTAGAACAAATATAAATATTTTTTAAAGTCAAACTAGGTCAGATACAAAGTCCGGAAAACATCAACACAAAAGTTACCATAACTGAAATAAAATGAAAACATTTTTAGTCAGATTCAGCATTACTCAGTGCAATGGAAAGTACTGCTTCCAAAGCCTGAATCTGCTGTCCTTTTATGACTATAAATCTTTGATCAGATGATATTTCCTGAATTGTGAAATATATTGATTCAAGTTCAATCAAGTTGGTCAGGCAAGAGCAACACTCATTGAAATAAGAGAGACTTAGAGCAAAAGAGGGTCCTACAAATCAGCTGCCCTGGCATTGATAACAAATTGTAATACAAGGATTAATAAAATCTTCAATACAAATGGTTATTTGGAAGGTTAAGTCTGTACTCAGTAGGCCTGGATCATTCAAAAGCATGGAATGACTTGAAAAATTAAGGGGACACATTTTTCCCAGGTACTTAGGCAGTTGGAGATGCCAATATAGTAACCGACAGAATCATAGAATCACAGAATGGTAGGAGAAGGAAGGGACCTCTGGAGATCATCTAGTCCAGCCCGCCTGCTAAACCTGGTGCCCCTAGAGCAGGCTGCACAGGAACACATCCAGGCAGGATTTAAATCTCTCCAGAGAAGGAGACTCCACAGCCTCTCTGGGCAGCCTGTGCCAGGGCTCTGTCACCCTCACAGTAAAGAAGTTC
>VZSC01002798.1:127703-163639 GCA_013398225.1 Steatornis caripensis | reverse complement strand
TGACTACTGATAGCCACCTTCTCCTCCATGTGCTTTCAGATGACTTCCAGTATGAGCTGTTTCATCACCTTTCCAGGGATGGAGGTGAGACTGACTGTCCCGTAGTTCCCCGGGTCCTCCTTCTTGCCCTTTTTGAAGATCAGAGTGACATTGACTACTCTCAAAGAAGACAGATCTCTAGAGGTTTGCAGATGTCCAGGAGGTTTACAAAGCACCTAGTTGTTTAGTTCACAATAAAATCAATGAGAGTTAAGGGCCTCATATAAAAACCACATCAATCTGCCTAACTAAAAGACACAGCCCCTAAGATCATGTGTCTTGTTAAAATCAGTGAGGTTGATGCTCTGGCAAGCTCTCAAAGCTATGCTCTGGCTTTCCATGATAGTCAACAGGCAGCTAGCAGGAGCACCTGGTCAATGGGACTGAAGAGAGGTGTCAAACCTGAACCAGGCTCCAGGCACAGCTGGGTTGTCAGGACAGAGGTCTTGCAGCGGTGGAGAACAGATGGTCGATAGAAAAGCTGACATTAAAAAAGCAGGCCAGTCCAGACCTTCACAAAGAGATTTCAATCATATCTGCGCTGTTCAAACCAAGCTGCGAGTTTGATTAGACCATTTGAGAAGGTGTTTTTCTTTAAATAGCAACTTAGGATGAGAGTTGCCACTTCCAATTTAATCACTCTTCTTTGATATAGCCTGGTGTTTTGCAGCTGGGTAATTAACCTTGATATTCATTCGGACTTTGAAACACACAACTCCCATTGCTGTCAATTAGCTAACAATGCCAACTGTGTGTTGATGGAAGATTTTTGTGTGACCCTGGCAATATCACATTTGGGAAATTTCGGTAGCTGATACAATCAACCTCTTGGAGAAAGTCCTTCACAATTTAGTCGAACAATTTCAGAACATGAAGAGAGATTGTGAACTTGTCACTGGATTGAGTTCACAAAACAGAATGGATATACATTAAAGTTTACCCTACTTTCTGTTCTTGCGGCAATGCTGCTTTGTAAAAGATCCTTCTATATAATTGGCAAACCTTTTTATTATTGTCTTGTACAGCTCTGAGTGAAAAGAAGATGCCTTGATCTCAGGTGGAGCATCCAGAAGCTATCATACTTTTTAATATTAACTTAAGGCTGGAGGCAGGGTTATAAATGATTACTACAAAATAATTTTTGATGTATGAGGTAATGCAATAAACACTGCAATATGAAAATGGGACACAGTACGGGAAGGGCCAGTGGCACTCGATTTTCCCACTGATTTCTTTGCACTTACAATAAAGAGTTACAGCCTACTGGTAACAAGATTAAATTAGTGGGCAGAAAGAAGTTTGAATCAGACTATTTTCCTGTTATCCACAGTTGGTCACATTCTGCTAATGAGTTTTAACCCCACAATCAGGCAAACATTCATCTTGAGAAATGAACAACCTCATTCAGGGCTTTTAAAGCAGCCAGCACAGTCAACAGCTAAAAAGAAATTGGCTCAAACACAGCTACTTTCCTTTTTAAATAGTGTTATTCCTCCCCAATGAGAATGGGAGCTAATGGTGTAAGTGAAACATTCTTGTAGCAAAAGCCGAGAACAGCCCAAGTCCCTTCCAGGTTAGAAATCCTGCCTTGTGATGAAGAAGCTGCTCAATTGAGCTGCTGCTCGATCTAATGCTTTTCCACAGGCTAACTAGAGCTTTTTGTGAAGGTTCCTAATGTGAGCTCAATTTGACCTCCATATTTTCAAAGTGCATTGCCCCATCTGCTGCATGAAAACAGCAAAAAATAGGAAAAAATTAAAGAAATATTGGTCTCTTGTGCTTTTCTCCGGGTTTGAGAATGACATCAACCTTTGGGCCTTTTTCTGAAATATTCTGACAGTAGAAAAAATACTGACTACTCCATTTTCTACACAGGGTCAACATTATGAAGAGGAAAAACGGGCTTTGAGCCATGAAATAATTGCACTCAATAATCACTTAATAGAGGCCAAGGTGACAATAGATAAGTTGTCAGAAGACAATGTAAGTATTTAATTATGAATACATCTTGAGATTATATTCAGAAATAAATTATGCCATGCACTTCCCATGGAATTAAATAATTTCTTACAGTTTACACAAAATTGTAACATCACCTCAACAGTTAAAATTCATGTTTGATGTTCCCATCATTCTGTAAATTCAGCTCTCCTTAAGCTATGGGTTTGGGATGGGACTTTTCATTGATGCTTTTTTCCTCACCCCTAACCTAAAACTGATGAAAAAAAATTCTAAGAAATGGCAATATTCCCACGTTGATTTTGCCGTGGGTTTCAGTTTAGTACAGCAACCTGGTGGAAGTACATGCTCAGAGCTATTACGTGGACACATATGGGATGAGGCTTCATCATAAGGATTTTAGGTACATTGTAGAGGCCTACATTTCCTGCAGTCCCTCTGATCCTTCAGTCTTTGCTTACTGAGACGGAATGCACAGCACAAGTGAGCTCTGCTAGCAGAAGGTGGGATTGACCCAACGTGGCCACTCAGATCATTGCAGGGAGTGGGAGCCAAATTTTCCCCAGCTGTGGTTCATGTGTAACAATTTACCTATCTCTGTGTGGAACAAAACAAGGAATATCTCTGGTGATTTGCACCCTGCATCTCATTAAACACTGCCAAAAACTGGCATGCGTGCTGCAGCTGGCGATCAAGTTCACAAAAACCTTCCAGGGGCAAACCTAAAAAGACAGCAAAGAAAGGAAGATCGCAGGCATTTAGTTCATTATTATGCCATTCCTTAGAGACTTAATAAAAAATTCATCTACAGAAGACATGTTTCTCCTAGCACTGATTTTTCAGCATCTTACATTCAATCTTCCCATATTTCATATAAACTCTTTATCATAGCAGGGAGCATTTGATCCCATTAGTATGTCTGTTGGTGTGAACTGTGCCTATGCGATTGATAGCTTTCCAACGGAAACAAAGAGTTCACAATCTGACCCTTTATTTTTATAGAAATTGTGCTGAAACAACAGTTACTTCACAAATCTAATAGCTGTAACTAACAGAACGTGGTAAATGCAATGGGCTACATTTAGGTTTTAGAAGCACAGGTATACATGCAGACTAATTCAGATGAAATCAGTGGAGTTATTTCTGATTTAAAATAGAGGGGAAATAAAATTGTAAAACTCTCCCAGTAAGCATTCATGCATTTACACTACTGCACAGAGTCAGTAGCTCACATTTGAAGAAGTGTTTTCAATCTTCATAGTTTATGAAAGGCAGCTTAGACTGGAGTGGAGTGCTGACTACTCTTCTTCCAAGAATTATCCTGAACTATTCTGAACATTAGAATATGGTTCAGAAGCCTGAAATAACAGTACCACTTCTTCATACCTGAGGTCAATTCACAGACAAAATTCTGCCCTTGGTTATGTAGCATCACTAATGAAAGCGAAGGTTAAATTCCAAATTTTAAGATAAAGAACTATGAAACAAACCAACAATATTATACCAAATAAGTAGAGAAAGTGTTACACTGAAGAAACCTGCAAGGGGAGAACATGGTTTTGTCATGCCAATATTTCTTCCTTCAGTTATATTTCCCCTTATTCTTCTGACAGATAGGTAAAATGATGCTTTTAATGCAAATATATATTTTAGACTCTGGAAAACACTTCTGGTATTAATTGCTGGTTATTGTTCTAATTGCCATAGATGTGGCTAGTTTCCATTGAGATAAACATTAAAGGACAGAAAGTCAGTCCGGTCACATGGCACATCCCAGCATGTTGAGAACAAAGTACACATACGACGTTCAACTTGCTTGTAATTTTTCTGTAGTAATTTTTAAAGCTGCTAAAAATAAAGTGTCAGAGATGTTTTTTGTGCTCTCCATGACAACTACTTCACAGAAACAGAGCCTTACAGCTTTTGAAAAAAGGATTAGGTTTTGAAGTTACTTCATTTTTGTGTTCTTAGTAATGCCGTGTGGCACTTGGAGTACTTGTCTGTGCTGTACATTGTGCACCAATGTATTATGTGTTTAATGTGCACATAACACATCAGAATCACATGAACATGCAACAGATTATGCTTCTAAAATTAATTCTTGGCTTCCTATTATTTGCATCTGTTTTCAGAAATAAAAATAGTGTGTACGAATAAAAAATTTAACACCTACATAAAGGAATGTATCTCCCCAGTACATTTAAGGCAGAAGTGGCATGTATAAAAGCTCACACAGACACAAAAAACCCCGCACAAACTGATAGTATCTAAAGGCCCTTGAATATGAAGGCATAATGAACTGATGATCGTAGGAAAACTACATTTACTACCCCCGTACCTCACAAACTTCTAGGAACGTCTTGTTGCACCTATTATTACAGAATACCTCTAAAATTGTATTTCAAAATGGAGGGAATTTCCACCATTACTTTATCAGTTTTTAAAAGAACAAGTGGAACTGTAGAAATCTGCATGTGATAAAATTATAACATTAGTGCCAGAGAAAATTCGATCGTTTAGTATTCAACACCTTTTCTCTACAAACATTTTCTAATTTTTACAGGTTAACACAGCCTAGTGTGCAGAGTTTGCCTATCTGTCTCATCTATGCCCACCTATAAAGCCTACTTCTGAAGCTAGCTTTGTTTTTAATGGCATCTAGATCAGGAGAAGCAAAAATCAGCTCTTACCTCCAGGGACCCAAAGATACTGGTTGAAGGATACAGTTACAGTCATGTGTGTTAAATTGAATTTAGGTGACGGGCAAATCTATGTTCTGAATTTTCCCACTAAATAGGCTGTGGGAGCCATTCAATCCAAAAATAGTGTAAGCAGCTTGTTTAAATTCTCTTTTTCCCTGTGTGGAATTCTCATGGTGATTTCTTACCCAGTAAAAATATCCTGTTCTGTAGCATCAAATATTTGCAGCGAGATTTTATATATTTGTATAGCTGCATTCTGCAAGATATGAAAGGAGCAAGAAAATTTCATAAAGAGACAAAGGCCTTCTTTTTAAAAACCAATACAACCTGTATTTGTGCAGTGAATTTCTCCCACAGTCTCACAAGATTATTTCATCATTTTCTAAAGTAGTATCTCAGTGCTGGTCTGGATAATACTCGGTAAAAATTGTCTGTTCTTAAATTTACTTTTTGCTTAAAAGATCATGTTTATTTTAGTCTTCATAGTGCCATGCATGCTAACAGTATAAGCTCCAGTTCTTAATGGTAAGTATCCATCTTTTGAAATTCAGATTACTGTTCTGTAGCAACAGTTTTCAAAATTTTCTTCTTTGTAATTTTACCAGCCCTCANATAATACTCGGTAAAAATTGTCTGTTCTTAAATTTACTTTTTGCTTAAAAGATCATGTTTATTTTAGTCTTCATAGTGCCATGCATGCTAACAGTATAAGCTCCAGTTCTTAATGGTAAGTATCCATCTTTTGAAATTCAGATTACTGTTCTGTAGTAACAGTTTTCAAAATTTTCTTCTTCGTAATTTTACCAGCCCTCGCAAAGAAAAGGTGCAAACATCTCAGGACCATGCAATAAACATATTTAAACATTAAAGTATGCTCCAAATTTCCCCAAAGTCAATTTTTAAAAGATTGCTCAGGCATGGGAGAAAGGCTGAAAGCCACAAGCTATTTGCAAACTTTAAAAAACAGGCTATTTCTTGTTTTTCTAGGAGCTCTATAGGAAGGACTGCAATTTAGCTGCTCAGTTGCTCCAGTGCAGCAAGAATTACGACAGGGCACATAAGCTTTCTGAGGTAATGTGACCAAACTTGGTGAATATTCAAAGAAATAAATATTTTATGGATAATAGGTTATTTTACACGTATCAATTCCAGAACTTGTTTGCCCTTAAGGCTTTGATTTCCCCCCACCCCTCAACCTTTAAGCAACAGGATGGCTTGTGCACCTGCTGGTATTCTGTGCTGCTGAGGGAGATGCTGACAAAATCAGTGATGGAACGTGGAGGTATTCTCTTCCCTGAAACCTCAGCTATCCGGTAGAATGGGTCTGCACTGATCACATGAAAAATAAAGGTTTTAGCAAAAGCAAAGTGCAGAGAACTCTAGATTGCAAAATCCGGGGGCTGGGGGTGCGGGGGGGGAGGGCGTGGAGAGGCAGGGAACAGGGAGTGAGAGCAGGGAATTGACAAGCTGCAGGCATCAGAGATTCTGATATAATCAATTTTCCTCCTGAAGCTATTTTCCAGTCCAGCTAATTTCTAAACCTGAATTTTAAAATGGACTGACAGAACAAGTGTCTTTCTAAAGCAACTAGAGCACTGAATGATTGATTTCCAAGTTGTAAACTTTAATTAATAATCCTCGCTTCCAAGGAAACTAGGCTTGAGAAACAGAACCCTTATTCTCTCAGTGAACAACACTGTCTTTAGGGATGCAGGCCCTACACAAAGCAATAGCATCTTCCTCGTGTATTACTTCAGTGAATGTCACAGAGAAAAGCCTTCCCTTCATCAACCCCATCAGGTTACTGCCCCCCCCAAATGGTCTCTCTTGTGCAATTCTGCAATGGAATAATGCAAAATTGAATACAGAATGTTCAAACCATTTCTAAGGCAGTAGACTGCTTCAGAGCGCTTCAGACAACCGTGGTAAATAAGAATAGAGCAAGACTCTTTTGTGAAATGGGCAGTGATTTTCTGGAACTGAGACAGAACTTCCAAATCAACCAATATCCCGGTCCTGTTATTTTTTGCTAGTAACTGACTTCCCTTACCAATTCATATCCAGGAGTTATCATGACCATTACCCACAATTGAAAGTACCCTACCTGAGATAGCAAGAATTAGGACCTTAGAAGTACTTAAGGCTGGTTCACTTGCAGAAAACCATCACAAATGCGAGAGAGAACTCCCCACAATTTTCCAGACACTCATACACTCAATTAAATAGGCAAAGTCTCCACTCGTAAGTCCAAGTATTTATTAATTTAGTGAGGTGAATGTGCTGTCACAGCCAATACATTCCTTACAAATGCAAATATTGCCTGACAAAGTATTATATATTACCCAGAAGCCTAAACTATAGTACAATATAGTAATGTGACAGCAATATCATTTTTGTAATTCCAGTTTACAGTGCAATGCCCAGAAAATAATGCTCTTTTTCTTAAGGCATTTCATAATCTGAATAATATATACAAAATAGATCAAACAGTGGTGTTACAGGATACTAAAATAATAGCTGCCCCATACAGCAGTTACACATTAAATGAACTGTATTTCTTTTCCTTGTTTCTGTGGCAATCACAACAGCCCTATTTTACAATGTGTTTATTCAATCTTTGTTGCATCTGTACTTACTATGACTAATATCCCTGTCTGCCGGCAGATTGGCGATATTATACTCTTTATTTCCAATGGAAGATATATGAGATAATTAGCAACACAATGATTAATTGAAAATATCCTGGAAGGTCTGTTGGTTGAAAAACCACTCATCCTGCTCTACATGAACAAGAATGCCATTTCACAACATGCCATATTTTGAATACATTGAGTTTTGGGGATTAAACTAACTCTACAAACTTCCTAGTGAAGCTAAAAGACAAGCTCCATATCTTACATGATGTGAGATCATTACAAGGAGCAGGCACCTTGAATTTCTCTTGCCTAAAGTACAGGGTAGGGGTGGAGACACCACTTGAGTATTTGTAAGGTTCTGTCCTCCAGGGGAACAAAGTTAAGGAGGGAGTGAGATTGTTAGGGCTAGAAGGGTAACCACTGATTATTTGGTAAAGAGGAACTTGATTTCTAGTTATAAGAAGAAATTACTGAGTAAATCAGAGTTCAGCCAAGAATTCAAGAGCTAAATTTCTATGTGGCATAAATAAATATGGATATCAAAGGCGCTATCACAGTCACAAACTCTAAATTTAGTCCGAACATGAGTTCTGATTTCCAGCAAGAAGCACTGAGAGACAGCCATCATGCAGCAATCTCTCATATCTCTGTCTGATCATTGATAGAGAACTGAAATAAGCAAGGCAGATAAAATTTGAGTGGCAAGCATACTTGGTGATAGCTGCGTAGGTGTTACCTAACAGTCTTTTGAGCCACACCGAGGAATGCGGTCTCTCAATCTCTTCTGGTCCACATGACGGAATGGCAGGTGGAAACACCGTCCACAGAGCTGATCCTGACTTTCTCAAAAAACTACATGATTTCTGATCCATAACAGACTTATTCATTCTGACTAGTATGTCATGGGAATCATAATGTAAATTCACATCTTAGCTCTTATTTCCATCAGTGTAGTAAGAAACTGGAAAAGCAGTCAGCTAGCAGCTGCTGGAAGAGGGGAATATGTTGAGGCTTATGTGGATGGTTGGTCTGACAAGCAGTGTCCGACTGCTGGGGCAAGGAAGCCAGTTTAGTTTGCTTCTTTCCAGCATAGGAACACACCTGTTACAGCAGCCAGTTCCATTGCTTTAAGTGTCAGTGAAATCAACTTTCCTGCCTCTTCAAACAGCATTGTTTATCAAATGCCATGCTGGAGGGCAGGAGCCAATTTGACAATGGGTTGGAGGCAAGACAAGTTTGAAGAAAGGCAAAAGAAGAACAGGATAGATCTGATCTCTTCCTCCTCTTTCCTTACCCCAGCAGAGACCTCATCACCCTCACACTCCAACTGCAAACTGCACCCATGCACACAGTCTGGAAAGTGGTCCTGCAGCCTGTAATTCCCTACCCATCTTTTTAAGATCATTGTTTACTACATTCTTTACATCATTCCTATCCAACCTGAATTAACTTGGAAGGAAACATTTCAGTTTCACAGTGTTTTCCGTGAGGGAAAGCAGCTGAAGATTTCCAAACATTAATAAATGAAAGTCACTTGATTACCTTTGTTTTCAGAAATGCACAAAGACTGTGGCCATCACATTAGTCAAAGAACCATATATAGTGGGCTACGTAATGTCATAAACAGCACCCATCTATCAATGTTGTATAAGCCCAAGCAGACACCAGTACTGACGCGCACCCTTTCCTCCTGTCCCCTTTGCCATCTCTTTATGTTACAGTTGCCATCTGACTTTCAGGAGAGAGTCAGCATCCATCTGGAAAAACACGGGTGCAGCCTTTCTGTCCCCTTGTGCCACACATCTTATGCTGATACCATACCCACTTGTGTCATTGCCAAAGTACTGGAAAAACCAGATCCAAACAGCTTGTCTTCTCACCTGTCAAGCCCATCTACAAGGGATCTCAATTTTCAGGACTCTGCCGGAAAACTCGGACAAGGGCCCCAGTACAAGTCGGACATCTACTGCAGCGACACCGCCCTTTACTGCCCCGAGGAGAGGAGGAGGGAGAGGAGGCAGAGTGTGGACACGCAAGTGAAAGACGTGGGGTTCCTGCGGTCCCAGAACTCCACGGACAGCACCGTCGAAGAAGACGGTTTCCATTCCAGCTTCTCTCATGAAGCCTTCCCGGAGTACATTACCTCTCTGCCAACCTCCAGCTCCTATTCCAGCTTCAGTGTCACATCCGAGGAGAAGGAGAACGCCCAAGCCAACACTCTGACAGCCTCTCAGCAAGCAATCTATATGAGCAATCGAGACGAACTGTTTGAAAGAAAGTCACCTGCAGGTTATGAGCATCAGGGAAGTCCTAGGTTCGCCAAGTCCAAACCTGCGCAGCACATGGAGCTTGCTGACGACAACGAGAACTCGCCGACTTTTACTAGGACTTTGCCTCCTTATGCAAACGAACCTTTTCACTTCTCAGCCATAACACCACAGCAGGCTTTAGCAAATCAGAAAGTGAGGAACGAGTGCAGGAGCACCCACCTTTCAGAAGAAGACTTGCCTGGGCGATGGAGGCAATTGAGCGTAGAGGACATTGGTGCGTACTCTTACAGGAACACCGGCAGGCTGTCACCCTGTAGTTTTTCAGAGCAGTACTACAGCAGCCCTATTAAGAAGGGAGACAGTCGAACAAGCCCCATCTATGCTAGTTACAAAGCAGATAGCTGCTCAGAGGGAGATGATATCTGCCAAAGCAGACTTGTGGATTCTTGCTTCCTGAGAACAGACAGTGGCCTGAATATTGACATCAGCACTAGCTGTAAACAGGACAAATTGCCCGCTTACAAAACAAAAGAATCAAGAGACCAAAAAAATGAAAGGATCACTGTCCAGTTATGCAGTAGCAAAAACATTGAAAATAGCCCAGTATTGAAAAGAGAATACGTGGACGTGAGCCCCAACAGCTCAGCAGAGTCCCTCAATCAGAGTTCAGTGGAGGCTTCAGAAATCCACCAGTCTTCCATGGAGCAAGGAAGCCATTCGGGTATTCACAGCAAACAGCAGCAGTTTCAACGGACTGGGAGCACTGGTTTGAGTCGGAAGGACAGCCTTACAAAAGCACAATTATATGGAACCCTTCTGAATTAGGCATCTTCCAAAACGGCAATAAGACAACAAAGAAAAGGAAGCAAACAGGATTTGATACTTCTAGTGAACAATAGGGTTCTAAGAAAAAGGATTATTATAAAGTATATATTCATAATGGTACTATATGTTTAAAACAAAATCTCTTCAAAAATGTTATATAGCACTTTTCACTTAACATCCTTTCCACGTGGGAGACTGTCCACTCCCCTCTTTTATAAACTTGAAATATTTTTATAAACAGAACAGTATTTATTAGACTATCGTAACCTATTTGAGCTGAATTCTTTTCCCTTCAAGCAGGTTCCTTATTTATTTTTGTGCATGAGGCCATCTGTGCCTAAACTCTTGGAGGAAAATGGTAAAATCATGACGGCGGTGATAAAAAAATAAATCCACCTGATAAAATACCATAAATTGTCATGTGAAAACAAAACAAACAAGAACAGTGAATTTGAAGAATTATATTTTTTAACCAGAATGGAATTGTATCTTAAGTTATTTCATACAAATGTATTTATGGGTGACCAATGTATGCACAAAGTGATACTAATATTTTGTTCTTTTAATCCACTGTGTTTCTGCTTTCCTATTTTTCCTTGTATACTACCTCAAAAGTAATTGAGGGTTTCTTTGTCATATTTTCTGTAGGCTTGCATTTATATTGTCTAAAATGCATGCAGTGTCATAATTAATACTGTATTTTGCATTACTTAATAAAAGACACCAGTGGAGAGATTTGGGGGTTTGGGTTTTTTTCATGCATTAAAACATACCCTGGACAACAGAACATGAGATTGCTCTGGGTGGCATCAGTCCAGCAAAAGTTAAGGAGTAAAGCTCCTTGTTTAGATTGCTTTCTAAAGGAGCCTTTCTTTCTCTGTAAGCTCCAGAGAATGGGTTCTCAGTCCGCAGCCCCTGGGTGTGGAAGGACAGCTTCTCATAATCCTCTGAAAAGTGAACAAGGAAAACAGACAGTTTATCAACAGGCTTGAATTCGCTAGGCAGGGCTCTGCACTTTGAAAAGAAAATTGAAAACTACTTGAAAACTTGTGACTTAAACTCCTCTTCCATTGCACACATACTTGACACAATCTTTCAGATCTTTAGGACTGTTACCTTCCACAGTTGCCCTTTTTTTATGTGTAGCTTGGTATTTCTAACAAAGAGATTTTTCGAAAGCTGAAAGACAGAGTCTGGTCTTCTGTAGCCAATGGGAATTTCACCTCCATCTCTGAGAAGCCATAATTTTACCCGTAGTTTTTGCGTTCCCTCCATAGAGTTTTCTGGGTTTTGCCATTTCACCACTAAGGAGTGTACAACCTGGACAGCAGCAGAAGGGAAAGAGTAAAAGGAGGAAAACAAAAAAAAGAGAGAAAGGGAAATCCTGTGGATTTCCTTCCTGACTTCAATATTGCTGCTTGGTAAATGGCAGAATAGAGCAATAAATATTTAATAATTCTTCTAAGTCACGTTCATTGAACAAGTATCCTATACTTGAAATACTGAGTCTTACCAGATCATGCACAGGGAAAGAACTTACTTAGTGCAATACATGGTAGTAATCAGTGAGATCACTCTGGAAAGCTAAAATAGTTGCTTATAGAGGCAAAATAATGACCTATCATTCAACACCTATTTATATAGATATATATATATGCTCCCTGTCATTCAGTTCCTCCAGAAAAGCATCCGATGTCATTTTGAAGATGTTTCCAAACTCTGTGAATGGAATATCTACAATATTAAATATGCTTTGGCCATTTCACAACAGCGGGGCACGAAACATCTGGCAGAAGAGACATCAGTAGATGAAGGCGAGTTGGATTCTGACAGTGATTATCTTATGCAAGAAGTTCATAAAGACTATCTTAGTTCCTAGTTATTCATCGTGGGAGGGAGAAAACCTAAGACAAAGTAATTATACAGTGGTATTCACTGAGAACGAGTGGCCCTCATAGTGGCGTATTTTAACTCTTTTCAACAGCGTGGATGGAGTTACATGCGAGTTATAGAAGCAGGTGGGGCAAATGTAGGATAGAAAAAGTGCCATCCATGGTGTGTACTTGGTGTACCTTTTGGCTGTAACAGCGTGACAGTGTTGATGTCTCACTTCATTGATTTCTTTTTGATTTCTTTTTTTATTGTTCCTGATTTCAAGTAAGACAAAAATGTATTCATATATATATATATATAGCGCTGATTCTCTGAAAGCAGTCACCTGGCAAGTGACTATGAACCAGAAATATAGAACTGCTCATTTCCCACATACATATCTTAAATCATGAGGCCACAGATTCAATGTATTTGGCATTAACAATTCCCACTGCTCTCTGTATTCTTCATGGATAATATAAAAATTTTACTATTACTGATGTGTGCAAGTACTTGCTGTGCTCTTTGGAAGATCTGGCGTGAAGTCCCTACAGTTCCTCCAACATCTATAGCAGCACTGTGGAGAGCAATGGTAGCCAATAATATCACACAGGTAAGGCAACACATAAGTCTATTTGGTACAAAAGCTATAACACACGTTGTGCTTTTTATGCACCCATACTTGCTTACAGTGAGAGTGAGGGGTGGGTAGTGGCATACATAATTCCAAAAATTCCATAAAAACCACGTAGAATAAAGTTCATCAAGGCCAACTGTTTCTTATGGCAGAATCCAACCTGCAATAAATAGACTTGGAGATCCAAAAAAGTTGTTATTTCTCCTTCAAAACACTGATAGAAAACAGATGTGAAAAAATCTCACTGTTGACTCATTCAGGTATATAAAATTCAGACAATCTCTAAGGCAAGACACTCATTTATCTGGTCAATGAATACAAGGATTTGTATGCAAAAAGTGAAAAATAACTGTTATCTCACCTAAGAAAATATGTAAGCTACGGAACACTAAATTATGACATTTATGAACTGGAACACAGTATAAGACTAATCCTTTTATAATATTCATTATTTGATGCTAAACTGCTATTTTAGCAGTTACACAAAACGAAGTTTCTGCTAGATATTATATATATGATTATTTAATATCCTGTTCTATTATGGTTTTTTCATACTACAGCAGTTTCAAAATCTGCTTCTATGCTACACTTGACTCTTTTTCCCAGTTTATATGCACTAATATGTAGATCGAAAGCAGATTTTCCAGCCAATTAGTACTGGGTTTTCCTTGTAAAATAGCCTATAACCTTGTAACATTTTTCTGTAATGCATTCTGTTACAGAACAATATGTAACCTTGCAACGAATTTCAACTGAACCAATCCAAATGGCGAGAAAAGTTATTGAACTTCAATGCGTTCATTTTAATTTCTCCTTAACCACAAAAACTGGCAGTAAGTTTGCAAATTTTCTATGAACATAAGAATAACAGTTTCAATAATTCATCAAAATTTTCTCAGGTTTACAGTTTTAACTATGGTTTGGTTTAATTTTTCAAAACAAAACAACCTGTGAAAGATTATAAAAAAATATTCTGTCTTTTTTTGGCACATTCTGTTTTGATTTCTTGAGACAAACACAGAGAGAGACCTGAGGCATAAGACTGGTGAGATATTAAATGTTTTCACAACAGATTTACATTTTCTTTGTGGTGGTGTTCTAATTTTTTGCTTACTTTCAATTTTCACACTGGAGAAAGTCATCAAAAAAATGCTGTCATGGAGAAGAATTTTTGAGTATGATGTCATTGGAGAAATTTAAAACCAACCACCCCCTTCTCTTCACTTGGTTTCCCCAGACTCACAGTTGGGCACTGTGACTTTAGGAGGGCTCTGTTGTGTCACCAGACAACATGTTTGGCCCTAGTACAGATTTGATACTCACTGAGGTTTTAGGAGATAGAACCTGGTTAAAAATAGACAAAGTTGTAGAGGGTGGGAAAGCAAATCAATAATATCTTGTTCAGAAGGAGAAGATAAGCTTTGACCCAAGTGGGCCTGTGCTGCACCGCTCCTCAGAGCACCTATCTTCTGTAAGACAATTCCAATGGAGAGCAGCATCTGAAACACTGTCCTCAGAACAGCTTGCTTACATTTTTCATTCAGATAGGTGTGATTTGATGAACTTGACACTACTCTTATGTTCATTTAATGACAAATGACTCCAGAAATGCAAACAAACAGATCTTCAGCCAAAGAAAAGTGCCACAGACGCCTCCACTCCGGTGGCTGAGAATTTGCCTCAAAATACCTTTTCCAAGGACATATATGCCTAATTTTCTCTTAAGCATTACAAAAATGACAAGGGGTCTCCATGTTGCCACAAAACCTCACTTTTCCAAGTGACGTCTGAAGTAGTCAAATTCTGTATGCAGGGTCTGTAGGTACGTATAGCAGGATTTTTACTTTGATTAATTATTTAATTTGCCATAAGTAAGAACAGAAAGGGTGAGGAAAAGAAGCGGCAAGTCCTCAACAGTGCAGTGAAGCAGAAGATGAAAAATGTCATTTTAATGAACGAAAACTGAAAGCAAAATATACATGACACAGAACACTGATCAGGGAAAAACAAAGGGGGCTGAAAGAGATCAGTGAGGCATATCAAATCACATATTAAAACAGATGTGAAGACAAAAAGGATACCAGGGAAATAGGATATAATTCACTAGGAACAGCAGCACATAAGTATTATGAAATCATGAAAAGCAAATGCATTTTTTGAGATGTGAATATATTTTTCTCACTCCAAATTAAGGTCAAAAAGAAAAATCTCAATAATTTTTAATAACTCATAGCATTTTCTTTTAAACTTTTAGAAGTCTAGAAACAGCTAAAATTTCTAAGTTTAAGTAATCGCAAGCCACAAAATGGATAGTTTTCAATGAAATAGTTTCTAACTTCTTCTCCCAAACTAGGAAATTTATCAAACTAATCCTTTCTCCTTCCAGCACTTTTAATTAAAAAGAATTTCCACTCCAACCTCTACCACAGAGCATGATTATACAGCTACTTAGATTAATTTTCCCTTGTTCAATTTTAAAATACTAATTGACATCCTGTGGATTTTCCTATAAAATTCTTAACCCCCAATCATGTTTACAATCTTGTAATCCTTACAGACTATTATGGTATCTCTCCTTAAATATTGTTTAAATTGTGCCGATGTAGTCCTTTCAGTTTTTCCTTGGAAGACTCCCTTCAGGGCTCTGCTTCTAACTCTTTTCAAGGAACACTCTCCTCACCTTTCTACTGCTGAACACCAGAATATTTAATATGAACACTGAGTTGTTCACACCCACTGTCCAAAAAAACAGTACAAGGAAAGGAGGGGACTACTCAGAACAAACATGCTGCCTGTGTGATGCTTCCAGCATTGAAATTCTCAATAACTGTAGGTATTTGGTCAGACATCCATAAGCAAAACCTCTCTCAAATGAAATGTGTTTTCATATAGCCAAATTTAATGGTTTGAATTTTGATTCAAAGAATGCCAGGTCATGTTTCTAGAATGGGAGTTTCTCTCATGGAAATCTGTGCATTTGAAAAGTGTTTTTCATACACTTCCTTTTGATGTTGTCGGGAATTTCTGCAGCACTTTTACGCTGTAGCACTGGATGTTCTCAAAGAGCTTTGGGTTTGAACTTGAGCCCTGCAGGGTTGATTTGTATTCTTCTGCCAGCACCGGTAAGTTTGAGGATTTTTTTTCAGCTATGCTATTTTCAGGTCCTGCAGAGAGTTTCAGTTGCAGGTTTGTTAGGCTCTAATGCCTCTCCCAAAATCAATAGATCTGAGGCTCGTTAGTACCAGGTTTTCTAAGCCTGTAACCCCCACAGAGAAGTTCTATTTTCAGCCTTAGAGATTGTAGGGGTTTAGGCCCAGCTGGCAGCAAAGAAAGAACCATGCGGCCGCTCGCTCACTCCTCCCTCCCCGGTGGGATGAAGAGCAAATGTAATGAAACCTGGTGGGTGAGACAAGGACAGGGAGGGGTCACTCACCAGTTATGGTCACGGGCAAAACCAGACTCAATTTGGGGAAAAAAATAGATTTATTTTGCCATTAATCAAAACAAAGTAGGATAACAAGATGTGAAATTGGATTTTAAAAATACCTTCCCCCACCCTCCTTTCTTCCTGGGCTCGAGTCACCTCACTCCCGATGTCTCTCTCTCGCCCCCCATCAGCGGCGCAGGGGACAGGGAATGGAAGGTCCAGTCAGTTTACCATACGCCGTCTCTGCTGCTCCTTCCTCCTCACAGAGGGGGAGCGCTCCTCACACCCTTCCCCTGCTCCAGTGTGGGGTCTCTCCCATGGCAGACAGTCCCTCATGGACCCCTCCGATGGGAGTCTTTGCCATGCGGTGCAGCCCATCAGGAACGCAGCAACCCAGCATAGGCTGCCCGCAGTCACGGTCTGCTTCGAGAGCAGGCACTTCCCCTGGTGTGGAGTCCTCCACAGGCTGCAGGACCATCTCTGCTCCACTGTGGTCCTTCATGGGCTGCAGGTCCATCTTGGCTCCACCGTGGTCCTTCATAGGCTGCTCCACCGCGATCCTCTGTAGGCTGCAGGGGGACGGTTTGCCATCTCACCATGAGCTGCAGGGGAATCTCTGCTCTGGCTGCCTCCTCCCCCTCCTTCCTCACGGACTTTTTGGTATCTGCATAGGAATGTCTCACACATCCCCCTCTTCTGTCCACTTCAGGTCTTTTTAGCAGTTTCTTTGTCCCCTTCTTAAAATACATTATCGCAGAGGCACATCTATTGTTGCTGATGGGCTCAGCCTCAGCTTGAGGTAGATCNTCACGGTCTGCTTCGAGAGCAGGCACTTCCCCTGGTGTGGAGTCCTCCACAGGCTGCAGGACCATCTCTGCTCCACTGTGGTCCTTCATGGGCTGCAGGTCCATCTTGGCTCCACCGTGGTCCTTCATAGGCTGCTCCACCGCGATCCTCTGTAGGCTGCAGGGGGACGGTTTGCCATCTCACCATGAGCTGCAGGGGAATCTCTGCTCTGGCTGCCTCCTCCCCCTCCTTCCTCACGGACTTTTTGGTATCTGCATAGGAATGTCTCACACATCCCCCTCTTCTGTCCACTTCAGGTCTTTTTAGCAGTTTCTTTGTCCCCTTCTTAAAATACATTATCGCAGAGGCACATCTATTGTTGCTGATGGGCTCAGCCTCAGCTTGAGGTAGATCTGACTTGGAGCCAGGGGAGCTTTGAGCAGCTTCTCACAGGGGCTACCCCATGGCCCCTCCTCTGCTACCAAAGACACACAAACCTGACAGAGAGATCTATGTCACTTTTTAGAAAAGGGCTAAGGCAACTTTTCAAAAGTACCTTGGGTCTAAAAATAGTCCTCAGTGTAAGCAGCAGCTTCTAATGACCATCAGCCAGACATGCTGATCTGCACGCATTAAATCTTGTCATGTTCCTGTCTACGTGGTCTTATATAAACATTACAGATTTTCATTGTTTTCCCAATCTTTCCTCCATGTCCTTTTTTAAAACCTCATTGTTACAAAACAGCTTTAGCAATTCAGTCATTCTTTAATAGCCTGTCACTCATTCCAGCTCCTCTCTTGTGTTGTCTTCTGTTTGGTATTTTCTTATGACTGTATTAGCAAAGCTATTCTTAGTTGTTGAGAGTTTTTGTTTAGGTGAAGCTAAAAAGAACAACATGAATTCTCATGCAATGAAAGGGTTGGGGTTTTTTTCTGTGATTTTGCTGCTTCTGCAGTGAATGCACTTCCACTGATGTTCAGACTTGCCCTTTTCACTTGCTGGTTTTACACTTTTGTTCTGCAGAAAAATATGTCTTTTTTTTTTCTCCCCTCACTTGGGAAAGCTTTTATCACGATTCTCCACTTCCAGTGCTGGATCTTTTATAACACTAGGTTCCAAGTGTTGTCTTCCTTACAAAGCCCCAATTATCACTTCTCAGTCTATCTTAGTTACTCCGTATGTGTTTTCTAGATGAAGTAGTAAGTGCTTGAGGAGAAACTTGACTTCACGAGTGTGTACTTCAGTGCTCTGCTGAACAAAGTCCTACATGATGTGGCTGGAGAGGATATACCATTATCTGTAGATCCACTGTGTACCATGAGAATTTGCCTAAATATGAGCAATAAACTCTAATTCTTTACAACAGTAGTTAAGTGTATAAATAATCTGTTTCTAATAAATAGCTACTAACCATTTTCATCCCACACTACACTGACCTTGAGCTTTAACTACTAAAGCAGATAAATACGTTTCTTGGCCATAACCTCTTAATTGCTTCAAAATAGTTCAAATCATTTTAACAAACAGGTCTTCAATTTAGATTTCAAAATGCAAACAGATTTATTAAGATTTGAACCTGTAAAGTCTTACTTTCTGAAGTAACTTCTCTTATAAACTATCCCCAAATACCCACAAAGTCAAATCCCCACAAACCTCTGATTAGTAGGACAGAGCAGATAAGAATTCCACCCTTTCTAGGAATCAAGGGAAACAGGATCCTTATGTAATCTTTAGTTTCGTGTAACACTAGGACAAAGTTTCCTAAAGCCTTGAAAAGTGTCACTTAAACTGTGGCTAGCTATACAGATACGAGCTCCAGAGAGATCCAGGAGTAAAGTGTCCATCATCTGCAACAGAGGTGGGCAGGATGCTTGGATGGTGACCACCCATCCTGAGACAGTTTTTTACCCCACAAGACCTGCTTAGAAACTGGCTTGATGTCTAAGGCACCACTGTGAAGAGCCTGTCTCTGTCTTCCTAATAACCTCCTCACAGGCTTTGGAAGGCTGCTGTTCAGAGCCCCCTGAACTTTCTCTTCCCTAAGCTTCTGCAGCACACATGCTGCAGAGAAGTGCACTCTGCTTTCTGCCATGTGGGAGCTCCTCAAGGCTGCTGACAGCCCCACATCCTACACCTGTAGGAAGTGACAAGGTCCCTCCCACCCCCACGCCTCCTTTGCTGAAGCAAGGATCATCTCTGCAGACAGTTATTACCTCCCAGAGTAGGGAGAATGTCTTTATCTGCAAGGGCCAAAACTGTGATTGATATAAGATGCAATCATTGGAAAAGATCCCTGATGGGAGTTAAATACCTTCTCAGCAGCATGCCTATAATTGACATATATACATTAATATTCTAACTATGATTATTCAGACAAATTCTTATTTTTCAAGTCAGCTCTAATGAATTAATATTTAAATTTATCCATCAATCTAAATTTTTCTTTGTAATTCATGAATCAGAGCAGACACGCTTACAAGTTGCAAAGCCACAGCAATATTTACTATACCTAGCTGAGCAATGACAGCTTAATGATTTAGAAAAGAAACAGCAGCAAGTCCCAGATTAATTACATTTGTAATGTCAATGCCAGTCAGCATCCTTTCCCATTCCGGTTCTTCACATGTGACAACGTAAAACAGATCACGAGGAATAAGAAGTATTCTCAGCACATATGGGTTATGACTTTGAGTGAGCTCCCAGTCAAGCCCTCATTTAGCTTTTTTTCTACAGTGGAAAGCCTCTTAGTCTGGACATCAGTTGTGTAGTGTGGTGTGAGGAGGAAGCCCTGCACTGAATGTCCAGACAGCATGCAACCTCTCACCGCAAGGAAGTTACTGTGCCACCCACCTGAGTAGGTGGGGACAACAGCAGCAGCACTTCTAACTGACAAATTA
The DNA here is from genome assembly GCA_013398225.1 of Steatornis caripensis. NCBI lineage: Eukaryota > Metazoa > Chordata > Aves > Caprimulgiformes > Steatornithidae > Steatornis > Steatornis caripensis. The sequence continues at coordinate 143,588 of VZSC01002798.1, read as the reverse complement.
CAAGTGTTGACTGTGGTGGGATTATTTTTGGCAGGGAGATAAATCAGGGTTTATGATTCGCTTGATCGTAATTTCACAATTTATTTCAATGGACTTTCAGCACCTCACAGCCTTTATCCTGCATGAGTGAGGGAAATTCTCTCATCTCCAAGGCCCGGAGAGTTACACTAAGATGAAATGCCTAATCCTGGGGAGACTGTGAGGAGTCAGCTATTTTCGTTTCAGCAGACTTAGAGGATCTTGGCCTTGTGTTTATGTTACAGCTTGAGAAATAGACAAAGAATGGAAGCTCAATTTCTCAAGCCCAGTCTTAGCACAGGAACTGAATCATAGCTTTCTGATTCATCCCCACTTACATGTGCTTTCAGAGTCCCTAATGGCCTGAAGGTAAGGAAGGCAAGACCTGAAACTGGAAGAAAGAAAATTAAAAAAAAATCTGTACAACAAAACTATTAAAATGCCAAATCATTTCTCTAATGTTACTGCTCATGTACAATAAAACAGACTTTTTTTCATATTTTGCCTAGAAACTACACACAATGGAGCTGCCCAGAGGAAATATATAACTGAGCTGAGACCTTGCATCTTGCTGTTTTGGACTAGCTTGAATTTTCCTGACAAGCAGCAGGATAGAGGTAAGGGAAGTAGGCGGAGCAAGAGACCCCTTTGGCTTAACCACAAGCTTCTGAGTCTGCTCAAAACCAAAAGCAAAGCATACCAGAGATGGAAAAGTGGACAAATACCCATTGAGAACTACAAGGGTATGTCAGGGTGTGCAGAGATGCAGTTAGAAAAGCAAAAGCTGAGCTCTAATTGAAATTGGTCAGAGATGTCAAAAACTACAAGAAAGACTTCTACAGGTACGTAAGCAACAAGCAGAAACAGAACGAAAATACTGCCCCACTGTTAAATAGGAGAGATGAATTGGTCACCAGCAACACTGAAAAGGCAGAGGTTCTCAACACTTCCTTCACCTCTGTCTTTACCAGCACTGTTATGCCCCAGCCCTTGGGAACAAAAATCCAAGTCAATGCAAACACAGACCTGCCATCAGTGAAGGAAAAGTTGGTATGCAAACTATTACAGTAGATTGAGCCCTACAAATCAATGGGTCCAGACGTGACCCACCCGAGGGTGTTAAGAGAGCAGGCTGACATTGTTGCAAGGCCACTCTCCATAATCTTTGAGAAGTCATGGAGATCGGGGGACATCCTAGAACACTGGAAGAAGGCTAAGTCATNTAGATTGAGCCCTACAAATCAATGGGTCCAGACGTGACCCACCCGAGGGTGTTAAGAGAGCAGGCTGACATTGTTGCAAGGCCACTCTCCATAATCTTTGAGAAGTCATGGAGATCGGGGGACATCCTAGAAGACTGGAAGAAGGCTAAGTCATCCCTCATCTACAAGAAGGGCTTAAAGGAGGATCCAGGATATCACAAGCCCATTAGTCTTACTACAGTCCCTGGGAAAGTTATGGAACGAATCCTGCTGGGGACTATCACAAGTCAAATGAAGGATGGATTCACCCAGGGCAAATCGTACTTGACAAAACTGATTGCATTCTACAACAAACTAACCTGCTTGCTTGATGTCAGGTGAGCAACAGACATTGTCTACTTGGATTTCTCCAAGGCTTTTGATACGGTTTCCCACAGCCTCCTCCTAGAGAAACTGATGCATTACAGTCTCAAGAAGTGGTCTGTGTGGTGTGGGGGGAACTGGCTGACAGGCCACACCCCGACTAGGGTAGTAAATAACTCTTTTTCAAACTGGCAACCTGTCACAAGTAAGGTCCCCCAGGGATCAATATTGGGCCCAATGCTATTTAATATCTTCATAAGAGATCTGGATGATGGGATCAAGTGCATCCTCATGGAATTTGCTGATAATACCAAACCAAGTGGGGAAGTGGACACTTTGGGAGAGCCACCCTGCAGAAAGGCCTGGCTAGGCTGGAAGTATGGGCTAACAAGAACCTTATGAAGTTGAACAAAGACAAATGTAATGTCTTGCATCTGGGAAAACATAATCCAGAAGTGCAGCACAGGCTGGGATCTACCCAGCTGGAGACTAACTTTGTGGAAAGAGACTTGGAGGTCCTGGTGGACAACAAGCTCAATATGAGTGAACAGTGTGCTGCAGCAGCAAAGAAAGCCAACAGGATGCCAGGGGGCATCAATAAGGGCATCATAAGCAGAGATAAAGAAGTCATTATCCCACTCTACTCAGAGCTTGTCAGGCCACACCTGTGTTGAGTTTTAGTCTCCACTATACAAAAAAGATGCGGACAGGATGGACAGGATTCAGAGAAGGGCCACAAAGGTGATCAAAGGACCAGGAAGCCTTCCATGTAAGGAAAGGCTGAGAGAATTGGGTTTGTTCAGCCTTGAGAGAATAAGGTTTAGGGGAGACCTCATCACCATGTTCCAGTACTTAAAGGGCGGCTACAAAGAACATGGAGACTCTTTTTACAAGGAGTCACATGGAAAAGACGAGGGGTAATGGGTACAATTTACTCCTGGGGAGATTCCAGTAGGACACAAGAGGACAATTTTTCGCAATGAGAAAAATCAGCCATTGGAATAATCTCCCCAGGGAAGTGGTGGATTCCCCAGTGTTGGACACTTTTAAGATTCAGCTGGACAGGGTGCTGGGTCGTCCTGTCTAGACTGTGCTTTTGCCAAGAAAGGTTGGACCAGATGATCCTCGAGGTCCCTTCCAACGTGGTATTCTATGATTCTATGATAGGTAAGGGAATGGAGGCAGAGAAAGGAGTGTGTCAGCACACTGCGTCAGCACAAAATGCAGTAAAAAATTCCAGTCACAATTTACTGTGTTCCCCTGATCTCTAGGGTACATTATGAAAAGGTCCCAGAGAAAGGCTTTTAGCAACACAGACTATTTTCTTTCATTCTCATTTTGACTATTTTTCCTCCTCTTTTTAAAGAGAAAAAAAATCATGTTTTGCAAACTACAGTGACAGGGGGTTTTTTGCTATGTCTGTCAGTCCTACCCACGATGACCTGACTTGGGTCAGTAGGGAAAAATAATCCCGAGACTAAATCAGTTTAGCAGAAGAACACTTGTTACTCAAGAAGAAATAGTCTAATTGAGAAGAATGTCAGTAAACAGCTCATTACTGAGACCTCAGAGCCCAGAAAGCCAAGGTGTGGAAACACAACAAATCTAGTGAAGTCACACTTCACAAAGAACATGAACAAGTATTTTATTTTAAACAAGTTTAGACTGCCTTTTAATTTTCTTTCATTCTCTATTGATGATGAAGATGAAATTCACTTTTTGGCACTCTGGACAGCACCAATTAAACTTGATTTCTTGCTCGAGCTCCTCATAACTCCAGTTGTCTCTCACTTCTAAGAGTATTCTGTTTTGAGCTTTAAATTCCTGCTTTGTTTAGAGAGGAAGTGTTGCTCCTACTCAAACAACCTAACTTGCAACTCGTGAAAATACACACACAATTCCTAAGCCCTGCCAAATTGTTTATTTGTCCAACACTTGTATTTTGTCCTTATGAAAAGTTCTACTATCTTTATTCCTTAAGCTTATGGAGGATGGATTGTCTCTTATTACTTGATTATACAGTACTCAACATAATAGTCTCTTGATTGTAATTGCACAGGCCATGCATATTGCATTACCTGCCTAGCTTTATCAAATGTCATATTTTCTTATCCTTAGGTTTTTTTCCCTTTGGGTGTGAAATCTAAAATTTCCTATTCATAGGCCAGTCCTCAGGCTACAATACCTCACTGAATAGCTACACATACCACACACATTAGATAGAGTTCAAATAGTCCCCTTCCTTTCTGTAGGATCTGGTGGACTTCCAGCTTTCTGAGGCCAAGTACGTTGTTTAACTCTGAAAACAGCAGTTAATCAGCTACATGCATGTTCACCTCTCTTGCACGCCAGCCTCAGCTAGAATAATTTCTTTTGACAAGCATGTGGCTGCCTACAGTTCACTCCAGTGCCCCCAAGAAATTCCTCCTGCCTCTAGAGACTCTTTGTGGAAACCACTCCATCTACTGTGGTCAAGACCGTAGTCCTTCCAGTCCTCTAGGTTTAGCAGAAGATGAAAGTCAGAGCTCCTCAGAGCCAGGGGATTGACTTTGACTTTTGACTGCCCTGCAGTATTTGCAGAAAGTCTGTTACTGTGAGCCATCTCTNCAGAGAAGGGCCACAAAGGTGATCAAAGGACCAGGAAGCCTTCCATGTAAGGAAAGGCTGAGAGAATTGGGTTTGTTCAGCCTTGAGAGAATAAGGTTTAGGGGAGACCTCATCACCATGTTCCAGTACTTAAAGGGCGGCTACAAAGAACATGGAGACTCTTTTTACAAGGAGTCACATGGAAAAGACGAGGGGTAATGGGTACAATTTACTCCTGGGGAGATTCCAGTAGGACACAAGAGGACAATTTTTCGNGCTAGAATAATTTCTTTTGACAAGCATGTGGCTGCCTACAGTTCACTCCAGTGCCCCCAAGAAATTCCTCCTGCCTCTAGAGACTCTTTGTGGAAACCACTCCATCTACTGTGGTCAAGACCGTAGTCCTTCCAGTCCTCTAGGTTTAGCAGAAGATGAAAGTCAGAGCTCCTCAGAGCCAGGGGATTGACTTTGACTTTTGACTGCCCTGCAGTATTTGCAGAAAGTCTGTTACTGTGAGCCATCTCTTTCTCTTGCCAGTCCTTTCTCCTTACAAAACAGAAACAGAGCAAATGTCTCAATGTACAGTTTTCAGAAGTTACTACAGATCAGTTGGGCTCCACCTCATGTTTCTACAGGCACTGACATCACATTTCTTAACACTCTTCAGTTTATATTTATACTTGCTTGCAACTCAAAGCTATTTATCAATCCACACAAAAGATTATCTTGGTTTGACCCCAGTGTAATACTCCATCCCACACACATCATGCTCAGGGATCACAAGGGTCACTCCCTCTCCCTTTATGGCCAGGGCACTAATGGACTTTAACAGCCCTTAGCAGCCTCACCTGATGCTTCTGCCCACACCCATGGCCCAGGAGCCTATTTAAACCCAGTATGGGGCTGTTAGTGGGGGTTCTGGTGATGTTGCAGAGTGTTCCTCTCCAACTCTACCCAGCTTCTTACTTAAGCATCAGAGGAGGACTCTACCCAATTATTCTGCTTTTGATCCTGAATGCAGCTCCTGTCTGCTGCTGAGTACAGTCTGGGACTTTCCTGGGTGTGCCCCACAGCATCGAGGTGACATATTTGTTATTGGTGGTGGTGGGAGCTTGATATCAGGTTTGTGCATATTTTCCCATCATTATAATACATGATTCTTGTAGTTAGATTAAAGCTGTTTTTAAGTTTTCCAACCCATAAGTCTCTTTCCGTCTTCTCTTTCCCCTCCATTTTGGGAAGGGAGGGAGTTAACAAAGAGCATCTGTCTTTCATTTAATAGCCAGCCCAGCTTTAAACCGTGACAAAGATTTATCCAAAAAGGCACCACCCTTGCCACAAACTACCTTGACACATCTGCACCTTCTTCCATTAGTGCCATCCTCGCTAGCCAGGCATCAATACTTTTGGATTGCTTTGAATCTTTTGATATTCTCCTGCTGAGTGGATACTGCTTCACACAACTGTTGGAAGCAATGGCTCTTCATGGAAGAAAAAAGGGAAGGCTTCAAAGAGGCAGGACTGTGCAGGGAGTTCATTGGGCTGATACAGCTATTAACAAGGCAACAAGGAAGTACCCAGCATCTGAGAGACTTTCCAGAGGCACCCACTTCATTGCAAGACACACGCTCTCTTCAGCAGGCAGCTAACTAGCAAGCGTCTAGAAGCAGCCTCCTGAATGTAATATTGCTAACAGATGGCAACAAGCAAATTCTCATTTTCAGTAGCTCATTCAGAGCTACTGACAGTCAGATTTTGATCACGTTTACACCAGTACAAATCTAAGATTATTCCTTTAAGGCTCCCAGTTGCTATACAGATGCTGTAGTATTAGTTGTACTTCACACATCAACATTTGCTTATTATATCAGTGATAAATGTACCATGGGATGTCTGGAGAGATTTTGACATTTGTGGCATGTGTAAAGCAAAAGGATCTCACAGCTGTTTATACTAAAAAAAGGTAAAAAAAAAAAAGTAAAAGATAAGGCAAGAGCACAAGAGGGAAAGAGGCATGTTTACATTTCATCTCTTGGGGTATCCAATCCTAGCCTAGGATTGTATAGCGACACATAACAGAATGAAGTGAGACATACCAGACAACAAGGCAGAAAACAGCAACCAAACCTGATGACCTCCCAGATTCTCCAGGCTAAAGGTAGGTTTACCATTATTATTGCTGAGCCTGCTGCCTGTTGTCCAGGCAATAGAGCCTGGAAATCAGGAGAGAGGATCAGTTCTGAGTTTTTCCACAAGCTGACAGGGCAGACCTGAGAAATTCATTATGTCTCCTCGTGTCGTAGCCCCACATCTGCAGAGAGACACCAAGGCAGCAGCTCCTCAGAAATGTAGAACAAAGATGAAAAAACCATATAGCATAACTTGACTTACCTCTCAAAATTTTCCTAATGAACGGTGGTGTCAGAATCAGGCTTCGCCCTCACTATGCTGACTGAATTAATCAATTTTTCCCTGCTCCAGCCCTATGCATGTGTCAGGTAGGAGTTACTCACTGCATTCAAATGTTATCATTTCAGCATTCATCAGTATCTTTTCTTCTCTCTGGGCACTAGTGAAAGTTTTCATGCCATAGTTTATTTACAGTATATTCAATTCATGCCTCTAGCCATCCTAGGGATATACCACACACCAAATCTTATAAAGGCTTTAGGGCTCATTTTAAACCTACTGATGATACAAAGACTGTGCTATCTGGCTGTGGAGTGTCACAGTTAATTGCCTTACACATCTGAACCACATTAGAATTATTCAGGAATTTAGACAAATTAGAATACAAACTGCAGATAAACTACCCATCTTGATCCTTGTCAGCATAACCCCCTGCGGCAGCTATAGCAACCTGCTCTGAATTCTATTTAACAAATGAATTTCCATTTGACTGCCGTATTGTATTGTTTGCCTAGAAAAACAGCAGAGATTTTTGCTGGGCTTTTTATCTTTTCATGTATACCCACATTCTGATTAGGAGGAAGATATTTTCTGCCACAGAGCTTGCAAACTTACATGTATTATTCCTGATATTTAAATTATGACAATTTCCTTACCATTAAAAACTTTCTATTAATAATTTAGATGAGTTTCAGCCCTACAGCAAGAGCATTTGATCTGAAACCTGAGAAGCAAATTGGCTGCATTATAAAAGCTAGACATACATTTCTTACCTTAGCCACGGAAGAGGCATTAAATGCAGGCCACTAACACACAAATAAAAGCCTCCTTTAAAGACAGAATATAACCAGTACGCAAAACTGTACAATAACCTTACAGCGAGGAAGAAATGTGTCGGTTAAGCAGTGTAATTCCTTGAAAGATGAGGAACTTGTTCCCCTAAAATGCTCTCTTTGCAGAAGGCGCTCTTACCTGAGACGGTTGCCAGTTGCAGAGTGGTTCTTGTGCAGCCCACAGCAGAGATTTCATTATGTCAGGCTGACATCTGCTGTGTTTGGCCTCCTGGAGTATGAGATCTACTGATTGTTTCCCTCTTCATAATAAAGGTGCAAGGCAACCTATTAGCTCTTCTACTTTTCTTTATTGCACTGCAGTGTTGTGTTGGGTCTGTGTGGTTGGGCATTGGTAGCAGGGGAAGGGGCTACATGGGCAGGTGGCCCCTGTCAGAAGCTGCTCGAAAATCTCCCACCTCGAAGGCCACCCTGCCTCAGCTTAAGGTTGGGACATTTAGAGCCAACAGACACGCCTCTGCAATAATGTATTTAAGAAGGGCACAAAGGAGTGGTGGTGGGCAGGCCTGCAGCAGAGGAAGGAGGGGGAGGTGAGAGAAACACCTGTGCAGATACTGGAAGTCAGTGAGGAAGGAGGGGGAGGAGGCGGCCGGAGTGGAGATTTCCCCACAGACCGTGGGGAGGGGGCAGGCTGTGCTGCTGCAGCCCACAGAGGATCGCGGTGGAGCAGCCCGTGAAGGACCATGGCAAGGCAGAGGTGGACCTGCAGTCCATGAAGGACCACAGTGGAGCAGAGATTGACCTGCAGCCCGTGAAGGACCATGGAGCAGCAGAGAGGGACCTGCAGCCAGTGGAGGATCCCACGCCAGGGGAGGAGGTACCTGCTCCTGAAGCAGACTGTAATTCTGTGGGCAGCCCATGCTGGGTTGGTGCGTTCCTAAGGGGCTGCACCACGTGGGAAGGACTCCTGTCGGAGGGGATCATGAGGGACTGTCTGCCATGGCAGAGAGCCTGTGCTGGAGCAGGGGAAGCGTGTGAGGAGCCCTCCCCACCTGAGGAGGAAGGAGCGGCAGAGACAATCTCTGGTGAACTGACTGCACCCCCCATTCCCTGTCCCCCTGCGCCACTGAGGGGGGAGGAGGGAGAGACATCAGGAGCGAGGGGACTTGAGCTTGGGAAGGAGGGGGGTTGGGGGGAAGGATATTTATTTGTTTTTAAGATCTGGCTTTTCACGTCCCCTTATCCTACTCTGCTTTGACTGATAACCAATTAAATTGAACACTTATTTCCCAAGTTGAGTTTGGGTTTTGGCCTGTGACCATAATTGGTGAGTGAACCCTCCCCGTCCTTGTCAGGTTTTGTTACACTTTCTCCTCATCCCAGTGTGGGGAGAAGGAGTGAGCGAGTGGCCGTGTGGTTCAAACCACGACAAATGTTCAAAACACTTCCTGAAAATGCTACCGCAATACAAAAGCGCAAAGCAGTTTACTTTCCTTCCTCAAATACTAGCTTTTATCTGTTTCCCAGCATTCCTGCAAAGGGACAGTTTTGTCACAGGCATGGATGGAGCAAAGATCAACCTCCTAGTTAAAGGTGTTTAAGTAAATACCGCACTGCATACATATCCTTTGGGTCTCTGTAGGGTACATGACTAGTGGGGATTGCCAATGCCAGTGAGACTTCTCTCTGTAATTGCATGTGAATATGTGCCAAATGTTTAGTGCAGGGCCTGCATATCCTTTGAAAATATCTGCTGCCAAATCCTCAAACCCCTGCAAGAACAAAGTATAGCCTGAGAAGTCCTATACAAATATCGAAGAAACACTTTCACTTATGAAACCTTCAGCTAGCCCAGTGGCGGCTATCTCCCCTGTAGCAGCATAAGGGTATTCCAGTTGCATGAAGATGCAGGCAAGTGCTGAGCACTCAAATGTGTCAGCCTTCCTGGAGCAAAAATTGTGCTCGCTGCACCTTCCAGCCTCCTCTGGTTCCTCTTTCCCTCCACAGGGCTCTGCACAATGGCGAGGAGCCGTGCAAGAGCTGTCTGTTCCAGGGATGACACGTTCCTCAGACGGAGCTGGATCACTGCTGTTAAGAGGACACTGCTCTGACACACAGCCTTCGAGCACAAGGGACCTGAAATGAAATCTCACGGTTGGGGCTCTCCTAGGAAGTTACAGAGAGAAGCGGTGAGTGCATTATGCATTTCTCTCCCTGATTTCTTCTCCTGTTAAGTGGTTCTCTGCAAGCAAGGCTTCAGGACGTCCTGCCAATATAATAAAAAGAACATGTGCTTTTTACCTTTGCAGTGTGTTATAGTGAGAAAGCAGAATAGGTTCAAGCCTATCATCTATGTCCTAGATGCATCAATACATCAAAGAGGTATTAAAGATAAAACAAGCTTTACCATCTCACTGATGTGTATGTCGTAACACTAGAAAATGTTCCTAAACAGCTGCCTGGATAGCAAGCTGTTCTGAAGGCTAGTTTCTGGAAAACTGGGCACCAGACCTAGATGAAGGGAAAAGAATTTGTTTCAAGTATGCCTTTTTCACAGATCATCATATTTTTTGGTTGATGAAGATGGCATTCAAAATAGAGAGATCAATGATGCCTCTGTTGTGTTGATATGTACTTAATAACTTCCCAGCCACAGCTACTGCCACCAAGGTTTAGCATGTTCTCTATGGGACAGAAAAGCTGATGGCTGAAAGTCTTCCAATGTCAGGTTTCTCTCTGGTTGTGCCCACGATGGTGTGCATTGCAGTACAGGCATTCAACAGTGCGGTAGTCCTTGTCCTGAGGAGCCCTTCAGGGCCAACAAGCAGAGAAATAATAGAAGCAGAGGGAAAAAAATAACAAGAGAACATGGGGCAATTTAAAACAACTCCTGAGATATGTGGCAGAAGTTTATATTTAAAAGCAGAAAGAAGTGGTTTGTGTGTGAGCTTGTGAGCGTTAGACCTGCACAGTGACGTTGCGTGGAAGCCTTTATTGGAATTCCTGTTGAGTCATCTGCGACTGACAGTGACTACAGCATGGATTGGACTGTGCCCAGTGTTAACGTAAAAATAAATCACCCAGATAATGTAGTAACACTTCAAATGTACTTAATCGTCATGAATTTTTTTGACAGAGCTTTATAGTAGTACTTGCTCAAAAGGGAGTGATTGCAGAATTTGAAATGTAAGCATTCAGAGAGCAAATTAATGCCTAGTTATGAATGCTAAAAATAAAAACAGAGCTGTTAATTTCAGGAGAAAATGACGAGCCCTTATGTTATGAAGAAAAATAACATCCCTGTAGAAAATATCTGGAGTCCATTGATATTTCTGCCATAATTTACTCAAATTACTGCCAAGATTTTCCTCTGACAAGTTCTCTTACAAAACTATTTTGTATTCCCTTATATAGTTGCCACCTTCCAAGAAGATCTCAGGTTCAGGAATAATTAATGCAAAACTAATGGGACTTTATTAAACTAGAGGAGTTTGGTGAAAAGTTAAGTACAGATAGGCTTCCTAACTGAATAAAAATGCTACCGTCAACTCTCAGTGCAGATTGTGAAGAACACGATTTCTCTCAAAGGTCTCCCTTGACAGACATCTAAGTAAAAAGGCATTTTAAAACATATTGAAAAGGTCAATATCCACAATTTTTATTTTAGGACTGCAGTCCCTGAAGGAATATTTCAGCATCCTTTAAAATATATGGAAAATGGGAGGGTAAAGAAAAGGCGGAGGGAAAGAAGTCATCTCAGGGCTACCTGTTACTCGTTCCTGCGGCAACACAACAGGAACAGAAAAGCAATCTCTCCAGTGCCAAGGCCGAGACTCACCGAACAGTCATACTGGAGCAGGAAAGTAAGAGTTTTTATTTGGTGGAGCACCATTTCCAATGCCACTTTGCATGTCAAGTATTTGTATGAGCCCATCCAAATTTGAACATAGGATTTTTGTATTAAAGACTCATAAGCATTGGCAAAAATGCAAGTATTTAAGCCAATGATTGTTTTTTGCCTAGGTCCTGGTTACATTTTTATTTTGTAAAAAAGGACACATTTTCAATTATTCCAGTGGCATTTAGTTCATTTGCACCAAAGAAAGCATGCAAATTAATATAAGTAATTGGAAAAGTAAGAGGAGAAACTGCAGATTCCCTCAGAGAAATCCTGTCAGACTTGTAAACCTCTCTCTCTCTGAAGGGCATTCAAAACGCACCAAATAGCAAAAATCCCTCCAGGTGCATGATTAATGTTGTAGTTCAGCTAGTATGTTGGCAATCAAGGAAAACATTCTATACATCATTATTAAAAAATTATTAAGAAATATACATAACATTAAATATTGTACTTCTGAAGCAGAGACCAAGAGTCCGAATGTAAATTATATCAGAAGCTGGAGTCCCAAATGTATTGTCTTTATTTTAATAATGATACAACGTCTCCACTGCCTTCTCTGTAAAGCTCTCAAAATGCCAATTACCCAAGGAAGTACACAGCTCCTCAGGTGAATTTTGCAATTCACCTGATGTTCAAGCAGCCGTGACCAGACTGCTATAGCAGTGCTAGAGTTTACTAATTGAAAACTAAAGTGCTGCAGGGCTGTCCTGCAAGCAGAGCCACAAACTTAGGGCAAATTTATGTTGGCTTTTATAGATGGGTGCAGCACGGGCCAAAGAAAAGCTCTCAGCTCTGGCTAGCATGGCAATACAGCCTGAGCAAGCAACACCAGCTGAGAGGCAGCTTTACTAGCTGGAGGCTGTCACCAGTCTACTGCAGTTGCACAGCTCTAGCAGGGTCACAGTATGAGCAAAGCAAGGTTTGTCCATCTGAAAAGGACTGTGGAATTACTCCTAGCTGTAGTAGCTTGAGATGCTGACAAGAACAGAGACTCTACTCAGGTTGCTCCACGCTCAGCTAGCCTGCTGCCAGGAGGCAGTGCTCAGCTGGCACATACTGTTCCAGCTTCCTTGACTTCAGCTTGCACAGCTCCAGCCTGCTGAAGCTTCCCCAACAGCTACCCTCTTGGCCAAGGGCACAACTGGTGCTTCACTAGCAGACATCACTTGTGAAATCCAAAGGTCTTCCCAGAACTAGATCCTCAGGCTTCTTTTGCTCGTCTCGTATTTGCCCTCACTTTCAGGGCCGGGCCTGTTCCCTTCCCTGATACAGCCATGCTGCGTACGCTTCTGTAAGTAGCGCTAAGCTCTTCACACCTCCTTCTCATGTTCCGTGATTAGCTGCATCCATTCTTCTCTGGTCTCATCTCACCTTTCTCTTCTTATCTTCTCTTATGCTATTTTTCACCTGACATTGCCACTCATCCTCCAGGCACATTTTTCCTTTTCCTTCTAATCTCCTCCCATCCTAAAAAGCTTTACAGATTTTGCTTCTTGCTGTGTGCTGCCACCCTTTCCTCCCATGTGCATCTCTCAAAACAGTCATGCACACGCTCAATATAAGCACTACATAAAAGCATTCCAGAACTGAGTCTTGGACTATAGGATTTTAGAGGCTTGGTATTAGTCTTTGTTTTATGATTTGTGATGTACAAATGGTTCCTCATTAAAAAAAAAAAAAGAAGAATTTCTGTATATATTCAGATCTGTGCATACCACGCAACTTATGAAGAGTGTGCAATGACTCAGTTATCTTTTTACATTAGGGTGTGATTCACCTGAGTGCTCACCAGCAGCCATTTAGTTTTTGAGGCGTTAAAAATTAGGAAAGCACCCAAACCAAAGAGAGCTTGAGATTAGTACCAGAACTAATGGTTCTGATCGTTACTGCCTTTGTAACAGGATGCTACTTCTTTTGTACTTGTAGAAGGAATCCTATGTCTTTTTCCCTCACCAGTATAACAATCTCCTAGGATTATTATTTTTTTCTTAAATCTCATCTTTGATGTTTCAGAAAAGTAAAAATTTGGGGGTTTGATATGATTAAGATTTCACTTCATTGCTTTTGCCCAGATTCAGAGGCCACATATCTGGTCAAAACATTATCTGTTTGAGGTTGCAACCAAAAAAAACTAGTCAGGTCTACAGTTCATAGATCGCATGTTTCATATTAATGGCACAATGAGCATTTTCACTTTTGTACTAAAAGCAGTACGTGATTTGAAATGGTTACTGTACTTCAAGTAATTGCATGTATTAAAACAAATAGCAAAGCTGTGCAAATTAACCACCTAGACTGGCAGGGCTAATGGATCTTTTATCTTTACTTATAAGAAATTGTCTTTGGAAACAAGAAGAGCTTGCCTTACAAGGATAAACAAAGCAAGGAAAGGGAAGGAATCAAAATAACTCATTTGCTTTATAACATATGATGTTCTTTACCTAATATTCAACTTAAATCATTTCATATGCACTGTGAGGTGGAAGGGTTCTGGAATTTACTTATATCACTTAATAGGAAGGTAATAAAGCAGGTGGTTATGCAGTAAGACATGAAAAATAACATAGTTCATGGGCGAAGATACATCTAAATGATATTCTGAGCCAATTCTTTGCTGCTTGCTTATAAGGGAATGGTAAAATCTGAAAACAAGAAAATTGCTTTCTCAAGGTAACCAGGTCTGTACCAGGGATGGTACACTTATTCAAAGTTGTTACATAAATTGTTCTTCTAAGGACACACTTCAAACAGCTTGTTAGTATAAATCTTACTCAGAACTAGAAACATTGCATGAGCTTAGTGGCCCTGCTGATGGGAATTTGAGACAAATGGATCTAGCTGGAGCTGTCTGGACTGTAACTTCAGGCATTTTCAACCTTGGTGAACTTTAACCTTCTCCAAAGATTTCCTGCAAGAGTTTTTAGATTGATTTTAAGAGGCACTTATCCAAAATGGTGAGAAGGTAGCGAGAATTACATTTGAATGAAGCTTTATCATTTTTGTGCAGTACCTAGGCACTTCGTGGTAGGCTTCTAAACAAGTTTGTGTAGAAGGATATCCAGGGACTGGCAAAGGTAGGTGAATAAACTCATTGTGAGCCCTACTCCCATCTAGAAACCCACCATTCCCATTATAGACTAGGTTGCCCTGTCCCAACTCGGAGTTGTTCCGCACAGGTGGCAGAATTCATCAAGCTCTGGGCATGGGCCAGCTCATCTTACTACCACTGGAGATCAAGTGCTTCTAAAATTGCTTTCTTTTACCTTCATAAAACAATTTCATTTCCTGCATTTCCACTCTTTGAAGTGTGAAATCATCATACATATGACCACTCTGCACAGAGCAGTGAATCATGAAGAGATAGGTGAGAGATATATCAAAGAAAGGGGTAAGTGCCAAAGACTCTGAAACTCCTGAGGCAATGTTTTTGTTAGGAAGTAGTAAGGCCCAACAAGAGTAAATTTGGGAAGTTTGTCTCACTTCTGAAAATGCAGCATCTAACCTACATGCATTTGAGGGGGTAGGGGATACTCTGAACTCTCTCCAGTCTAGTTCCACCAGTTGGGACACGTTAAGTATGCTATTGGAGCTCATCTTCTCATTTAGTTTCATTGTAAAGAAGTGCCGTTTGTGCGCTCCTGAACCAAAGCACTGTAACTGGTAATGTGAAGCTCAAGGGCAGCCTTGGCTGCAGTGACCATGAGATGGTGGAATTCAAGATACTTAGGGCAGTGAAGAGGGCACACTGCAAGCTCAATATCCTGGACTTCAGGAGAGCAGACTTTGGCCTCTTCAGGGACCAGCTTGGTAGAGTCCCACAGGATAAAGCCCTGGAGCAAAGAGGGGCCCAAGATACCTGGTTAATATTCAAAGATCACCTCCTCCAAGCTCAGAAGTGATGCATCCCAACAGAGGAAGTCAGGAAAAACACCAGGAGGCTTGCATGGATGAACAGGGACCTCCTGGGTAAACTCAAACACAAAAAGGAACCCTACAGAGGATGGAAGCAAGGACAGGTAGCCTGGGAGGAATACAGAGAAATTGTCCAAGCAGCCAGGGATCGGGTTAGGAAAGCTGAAGCCCTGATAGAATTAAATGTGGCCAGGGACACTAAAGGCAACAGGAAAAACTTCTATAGGTATGTCAGTGATAAAAGGAAGACTAGGTAAAATGTGCGCCCTCTCCAGAAGGAAACGGGAGACCTGGTTACCAGGAATATGGAGAAGGCTGAGGTACTCAATGACTTTTTTGCCTGCCTTCACCGGCAAGTGCTCAAGCCATGCTGACCAAGTTGCAGAAGGTAAAGGCAGAGGCTTGGAGAAAGAAGAACCGTCCACTGTAGGAGAAGATCAGGTCTCAGACCATCTAAGGAACCTAATGATGCACAAGTCTATGGGACCTGATGAGATATGTCCATGGGTCCTGAGGGTACTGGCAGATAAACTTGCTAAGCCACCATCCATCATTTTTGAGAAGTCCTGGCAATCTGGTGAAGTTCCCACTGACTGGAAAAGGGGAAACATAACCCTCATTTTTAAAAAGGGAAAATGGAAGACACGGGGAACTACAGGCCAGCCAGCCTCACCTCTGTGCTCAGCAGGATCATGGAGCAGAT
>VZSC01002798.1:92037-126766 GCA_013398225.1 Steatornis caripensis | reverse complement strand
ATCCATCATTTTTGAGAAGTCCTGGCAATCTGGTGAAGTTCCCACTGACTGGAAAAGGGGAAACATAACCCTCATTTTTAAAAAGGGAAAATGGAAGACACGGGGAACTACAGGCCAGCCAGCCTCACCTCTGTGCTCAGCAGGATCATGGAGCAGATCCTCCTGGAAANGGGTCAGGGCAACCCCAAGCACAGATAAAGGCTGGGTGGAGAAGGGACTAAGAGCAGCCCTGAGGAGCACTTATGGGTGTTGGTTGATGAGAAGCTCAACGTGATCCAGCACTGTGTGCTCACAGCCCAGGCAGCCAACCGTGTCCTGGGCTACATCAAAAGAGGCATGGCCAGCAAGTTGAGGAAGGTGATTCTGCCCCTCTACTCCACTCTCATGAGAGCCCACCTGCAGTACTGTGTCCAGCTCTGGGGCTCCCAACATAAGGACATGGATCTATTGGAGCAAGTCCAAAGGAGGGCCACGAAGATGATCAGGTGGCTGGAGGACCTCTCCTACAAAGAAAGGCTGGGAGAGTTGGGGTTGTTCAACCTGGAGAAGAGAAGGCTCTGGGGAGACCTTATAGCAGCCTTCCAGTATCTGTAGGACATCTACAAGAGAGCCAGAGAGGGACTTTGTACAAGGGCATGGAGTGGTAGGATGAGGGGTAACGGTTTTAAACTGGAAGAGGGTAGATTTAGATTTAGATATTAGGAAGAAATTCTTCACAGCGAGGGTGGTGAGAATCTGGCACAGGCTGCCCAGATAAGTTGTGGATGCCCCCTCTCTGGAAGTGTTCAAGGCCAGGTTGGATGAGGCTTTGGGCAACCTGGTGTAGTAGAAGGTGTCCCTGCCCATGGCAGGGGGGTTGAAACTAGGTGATCTCTAAGGTCCTGTTTTGGGCTCCCCAGTTCAAGAGAGACATGGAACGGCTGCAGAGAGTTCAACAGAGGTCAACAAAGATGCTGAGGGGACTGGAGCATCTCTCTTATGAGGAAAGGCTGAGGGAGCTGGGTCTGTTCAGCCAGGAGAAGACCAAGACGGGATCTGATAAATGCTTACAAATACGTAAAGGGTGGGTATCAAGAGGATGGGGCGAAACTCTTTTCGGTGGTGTCCAGTGACAGGACAAGGGGCAACGGGCACAAACTGGAGCACAGGCAGTTCCACCTGAACATGAGGAGGAACTTCTTTACTGTGAGGGTAACAGAGCCCTGGCACAGGCTGCCCAGAGAGGCTGTGGAGTCTCCTTCTCTGGAGAGATTCAAAACCTGCCTGGACGCATTCCTGTGCACCCTGCTCTTGGCGCACTTGCTTTAGCAGGGGTTTGGACTGGGTGATCTCCAGACAGCGCTTCCAACCCCTGCCATTCTGTGATTCTGTGTCCCTTCCAACCCAAACCATTCTGTGATTCTATGATTCTATGAACTGGGAGGTTTTTTGGCTATTATTATTTTTTTTGCAAAAAAATGCACTCCTGACAAACTAAAACATTGATGTAGGTACACCTTGTAGGAGCAGCTGTAATAGACAAGATCTGCAAGACAGTAAGGCAGCAATCAAAGGTAGAAGGAGAAGCAGACAGAAGAGAGGCTAAGAAAGAGGGGAGAATCTTCAAAAGTAGTAAGCCTCATTAAAACCGTAAAACAGAGGAAGGCAAGAACGGAGTGCAAAGTGCTCTGGGATTTCTGGCTACCTTTCTAATGACAGCTGGAATGAAAGCCTGAAAGCCACAAGTCAGAGCACAGCAAAATGAAATTTATTGTAGAGAAGATGAATGTAGTGTAAGCATATAGACTACTATACATTTAAATGCAGAAGACAAGGTGCTGAAACAAGGACAGAAAAACCGAAAATTAATTGGTGAGAAAAAGAGCAGTGGCCAGGAAGAGCTGGGACTAAGAGAACAAGATGAAGGTTAGCTGAAGAAAGCAGAGCAAATATTTTCAGTTGAATGCAGTCCAAACCCATATATCAGGAGAACGGAAAATTTGAGGTCCCATGATTTTTTGATCTTCCTGTTTCGTTCTGTTCTGCTATAGTCTTGTAGCTTTACATTTGCTTGTCCCCTGTGGAAAAATTCATCCCATTGTAATGCCATACCTTGTTTTAATGATTAGGCCTATAGTTGAAATATAGAGTGACTCACCAGCAGTATTTCAGCTGAGTGAACACAATAATTCTAATAACTGTCTGCTAATTAGCAGGTTTTTGAGATAAAGACAGTTGAATAGCTTGCATCCTCTGACACCCCAAATTAATAATGCTCCAGTAGCAAATAATAAAGTGGTGGAGACTGGCAATATTACTTTTTGGTACAGTACAAAATAGATTAAAATGAATCTGGCTTGTTTATCTACACAGCCTAGACCATTTCAAAATGTTGACGATCTCTGCCTTGGCTTTAATATACAATGCCCTAGAGAGCTCTATATAAAGCTAGAAGAACCGCTCCTAAAGCAAGATTCAAACATTTCTACAAGACAGTTTTATGAATAAAATTAATTAACCAACAATTCATTACATTCTAAAAGCTTCATCTGACCGTAATAATCCTTGTTTGCAGCCCAAACAGTATTTGGTAATTGCAGAACGATGGAGCAATGTGCATACTTTTTGATTACAGTTCATTACATAAGATTACAAGGAAGAATTTGTCTTTGAATCATAATGAAAACTTAATTGACACCACTGTGCTAAAATATTTCCAATGATTAAGTTTCAGTCTGTGTCTTAATCAGTTTTATATTAGAAAGAGATTTTGACAAGATAATGCTGTGAACATAATTTCATTGCATTATAAAACCTTTGGCTGGATCTCGTAATTAAAATTCCAGCCATCTTGGAAATCTGACACAAACGCAATTCCAATTTTAATATTCTTTAAGATTATACAGTATCAAGTTTCTTTTCTTTTTCTCTACTACCTGTAATCAAATTTAAGCTTTTCCCTGCCCACCCATAAATAGTCTAAAATTTATACTTGCGAGGTAATTTCAGGACGGATAAATGTCGCACACCAGAATCATGCCTCAGGACATAAGTTAAGGAACAACACAGGTGATGCTACAAAATGCAGTCACTTTTTTACGCAATATATGCAATGGTTCCCAAAGACTGCTCGCTCCGGACTGTCACTCTGTCCAGCTGAGGCTGAATGTGCTGAGAGCTCATTCAGCTATAGAGCATTCTTCACATATGTCCAAAAAGGCATTTCTACCATGAGCTCACTTCTGTTTGAGAGGCCTTTCTCAACACTGTACTTAATAAAATAACATATACTCTCTTGTGATGATAATAGGATGCATCGCATGGTTCTGCGTTACAGGTTATGTCGCATGGGATGCTGCCCATACTTCATATAGACACCACTGGTTGCCAAAAGTTTTAAAATGGCAATATAGCACATTTTGAACTAAAATACCTGGAGGGAAGGACAGGGAGCCACCCTCTTAGAAAATGCTGTGCAGTTGTGATTCAGCCCGCCCAATGATAAGCAACTACTACTTCACTTTCAACTGAACTCCGTCTGACGTCTATGAAGATCCCACAGCTTGAATTGGGAGTAACTCATCAAATCACTGAACTGGTTGTCATTTAAAGGATCCAGCTAGCTTGTATGCTAGAGGGACAGCTGAGAGAAGCGCAAAATTCAGGCTCCTGTTGAATAGCTAACTGCCGAACAAGGAAGCAAGAAATTAAGAACAGTATGGTGGGAAAAAAAAAGAGTTACTTGCGCTACTTTGCATGGTTCACTAAAATTTAACGCCCTGTGTTAAAACCCATCATAACTGTTGATAAGATTATTAAGACCATGCAGCCACAGTATTTTGATCCAGACCTCAAACAAGGTAACTGTGGATTCATAGTGTTGGTACTACAAGCTGTAAGGAACACAAACTACAAACAAATGGAGTACATTTTGCTTATTACTTAATTAAAATCTGCCATTTGCAGGAGTGCTCTGAAAAATTTTCTCTGAAAAAGCTGTTTTAACTGAGTATATGAAAAATGGTTAAAAAAGTCTTGTATTTGTGCCAATAAGAAAAAATCAGAAGAACAAAAAGATGCTACATAGGAGAAGTTGCTATTATACATGACTTCTGGATTCCATGACAGAGAGAATTTGCTCAACACAATTACCCTGTGTGTGTTAAAATACCTTTATAGACTAATCGGACCAAACATAAGCCAAGCCTATAGCACAAACTGCAAAGCAGTACGTATTTATACGGAATGAAGCGTGGGAATGCATATGGTTTATGTGATGCATAGATTTTTTTTTTCAATGACTCATATATGTATACACACACACACANGAAGTTGCTATTATACATGACTTCTGGATTCCATGACAGAGAGAATTTGCTCAACACAATTACCCTGTGTGTGTTAAAATACCTTTATAGACTAATCGGACCAAACATAAGCCAAGCCTATAGCACGAACTGCAAAGCAGTACGTATTTATACGGAATGAAGCGCGGGAATGCATATGGCTTATGTGATGCATAGATTTTTTTTTTCAGTGACTCATATATGTATACACACACACACATATAAAATGGATCTTATAATAATTTATAGAACTAAGCAATACAAGTGCAGGGAATGCAAATTTAAAATGTATTTACAAGCAATCTATACATATGTAAATACCGAGTTATGGCCTCATGAATTTTCTATTTGCTGCAGAATAGCCCAGCTCCTATCTGGATGTCAAAGAACATCCCTTGCACTGAACAGCAATATGACAATTTTCTGTGTCTAAGTGACATCAAGAAGTATGGAGAAATGCATGTGTGTTCACAATAAATTAGGGTAGCATATTAATCATTTCCCCAGCCAAGTATCAATTCCGCGGTAGTCTTGAGTACTAACTTGTCAAGTATAACAGGAGTAAAACAGTGAAATAAGCACCATATATAAAAAAAAAGTTTATTTTTTATTAAAAATATTTACACAGAATTTTGCTTTGTTTATGTACAATTATAAATGTAAGTTTAAAACCCAAGTTTAAACATCAGGGTTTCAAGAACACAGATTTATTAACTTCAAAATTACCTTCATGTTATCTGGCACACCTTTCTCTGGAACTCTCAGAAGGCATTTTACAATAAGCTGAGCTGGTAACAGCTACCTGTTTTCAAAAGAAGCAGTCCCACCTGCCCTGCGATCTTCCCCTTCTTGCACGTAGAAGCTGTTTTGCCCTGAACTACACTACTGCTTCTCTAACCCTTCAGTGACCAGGTCACGGAGCTAAACTAGTGAAAACCTGGTTTAAGAAAGCTGCATGGAAAAGCTACATTAAAAGAGCAATAATTTTCTTCAAGTTTAGCTATTCAAACCAGGGTGGGGCTAGATGAGTACCAGAAGACTGACACAAAAGGAGCAGAAACTTGTCACTGGGGCAGAGGGAGAGAGTAAGACCACTTCTTTGCTCAGCAGCTAACCACAAGACCATCTTAACTGCACTAAGAAAGCATGCACTTAGAGGTCACAGAAGAAAAGACAAACAGTCTCTCCTGCTTACAACACATCACAACAAAATTTCACATTGCATACCATGGTTCATTTCCTACGCCTTTGACAGACTAACAGGAGACATCCTGAAAAGTAACTCCGCCTGTTATTGCCAGATCTTGATTTCTCCAGCCCAATTACATGTTGCAAGGAGTGATGGCAAAACTGGGTGAAATATTGCACTCACACAAGCTTCTTTATGTGCAGACAAAGTGCGAATAATCCTAGCAGTATGATAGTTGTAGAAAACCACTTTGCCATCTGAACTTCCTGTCACCAAAAGTGTTCCATCTGGAGAAAATTCACAGCCCACTGCAAATCCTTCCACCTGTGAAAATCAATAACAGCGTAACTCCTGATGCTGATTGGAAAAGTTCATTGTGATATACTGAAAATGAATATACTACCAAAAAGAATTTGTATCTTTAGATAAATATACACTAAGCATTTCTCCAGGTGTCTATTAAGACACAGCTATAACACAAACTTATTTAATCAAGTTATTAAGTATTCATAAAGTCTTCTATTTTCTTCAGAGTGCATATGATTCAAAATAGACTGGCACATGTAAAGCAAATGAAGCCAAGTAATACCTATCACTGATTTATAATCAAACGCTATTAGCAGATACATTAAAAAGCACAGGTACTTTGCTATCTATCTTCCTTCTAGATACTAAGTTCCCAGTGAAGAAGCATACCTTATGTCCTTCATATCTTTTCTTTTTGTTGATTCGGTAAGGTCGTTGGGCAGAAAACAGAGCCATGTAGTTCCCGTTTGTCTGAGCAACAAACACTGACTCTTTTGGGTGCAGAGTCAGACTTGGGCAAGTGTAACGCTCCTGAAAATAATTTTAAGGACATTTTATTGTATCAAACAAAAGATTTGTTCAAATGAATCAGGGTACCTTTTGACATATTTGAAAGACCATAAAAGGCAAGGTATACATGCAGCATCTCCAAAGTACACATTATATAAAGCCACTTAACTCATTACAATCCACTGAAAGAATCCCACCTCCCTCTGAACCATAATTGTATTTCAGAACAGCTGCAGAAAGGTAACTCCAACCTGATTGTACTCAATCATCCTCTTCCTGCCCAAGGAAAACTGAAGTTTGAATGTGAAAGTGAATCCTCTTCTCCCATATCCCTTCCTCCACAGCCATACTGTGCCTCTCGTGCTACTTTGTACAGTTCTCAAATCCTTCATCCTCTCAGTTCTGGCCACATTGGCAGGAATAGAAATCACCCCACTTAAACAGACACCTTCCCCACCCCAATCTTATAAAAAAATTAAAAAGAAAAAAAAAAAGGAATGATTATGAGCCTACTAAGTCAGAAGTTCCTTTTGACAATTATTTGCCATGTAGATTGGTGCTGGCTGTAAATTCATAAATATCTGCAAAAACTAGTAACACTAGGCTTTACTCTCATTTTCCTATTGAAGACTGAATTAAGATTACTTTCAAAACTCTGCATGGTGATTGCATCAGAAATCAACTGCTCTTACAAGGTTTCCACCAGGTCCAAACCTCTTCTAGCTTCAGCCCAACCTAAAGACACAGTGCTGAATTTTATGCCATGAATACAAATTAAGAGAGCTTTGGCTGCAGAATGCATCTGCATGTGAAGGACACCAGGCTGAGAGCGACCACTGGACACCACGGGCTATGGGGTAGAGTGGTAAGAGCAATCGTCTGTTTTTGTTACGCACAGAAACCAAAACGGGGTTAGGCAGTGTGCCTGGGTGAAGTGTGTTCCGTGGCAGAGCACTGCTTGCTTCTGGAGAGAAACTGGGTCTCACAGTAAGGGATCAGATAGCACAGCGCAATCTGCAGGAGCACTGTGCTGTTATACTGGGTATACTGTAGTAATGGGTTGTTTTAGAGCTCTTAGTTATTCATTTGTTGATGCAGACAAGCAATAGATCAAGTCCTGTTGGCACCTAATCTGTTTGGAGAGTTCAGGGGTTCTCTCCCACCCTGAAAGGTTCAAAGGTGAAATTCAGAGAAGTGAAGCAGGTTTCCAAAATCACCAAGTTTTGTTTTACTCACAGTGCAGAAGAGGGGGAAAACTGTCCATTTCAGAGATGCTTTGTGGGTTTTTTGTTTGTTTGTTTGGCAGGGGATAAGGAGAAAAAAGTTGTTTGGTTGGTTTTTACTCCTTGATAATGAACCTGACTGGTCTGTACTTTATGTATTTACAGCTTTCCCCCCCCGCCACCGTTGCCTGTCCAAGATGTTGCTAGATCCAATACTGGACAAAGACATGACTGTTTAATTTTAACAGTCCCGTCAGATCATCAACTACATGTCCTTGTCAGTAGAGAACTGTTCATTTCAGCCAAAAAGCATCTGTAGACAATGCAATCATATTATATTACATGGGATGTTACACTTGGGTTTTCAAAAAAGACCAGCGAGTTGGAATTATCTATTAACTTCCTCGGTAATCTCCTCTGAAGCTGTCAGCCTTTCTAGACAATTTAGTCCATTAAATATCTTGCCTGGA
The DNA here is from genome assembly GCA_013398225.1 of Steatornis caripensis. NCBI lineage: Eukaryota > Metazoa > Chordata > Aves > Caprimulgiformes > Steatornithidae > Steatornis > Steatornis caripensis. Next base: position 118,743 of record VZSC01002798.1, on the reverse strand, counting down.
TAGATTACTGAGAGAAATACTGCACCTGCACTGATAAAAGTAAATTTTGCCTCTGTGATTATGCCGTACTAGGTATGTATATGCATGTATCAGGTTGCTCTTACTATGCAAATATTAAAATCAATTTGTCAATAACCCTCACTGCAGCTGATGAAAAATGTATCATTTTGCTGCCCTAGGAAAAGTGTGGGAAAAGAAACGTGGCAGTACAGCAACTACTGCCATGCACCACTGGCAAGCTAGAATGATGCTGCAGTGGCCTTGCCTAAATATAGCTTAGATGTCAGCAAATGAGCACTGAATGTAAATACTTTTAACACAAGGAGACCTATCAATCTTCAAGGTCATTTTTAAGAATAAGTAAATGTTTTTAAAACACAAAAATAAAGCAAGCCCTCAGTTTACATTAAGAGCATTTTATACATCACACAATGATCTTAGAGAAGTTCACAAGCTTTTCTTTACAACCCTGACAAGCATGAAATACTAAGTCATGACTCAAACAATACTAGTTGTTAATCTTACATGAAAAATCTGGTTGGAGATTTTTGCAGCACTTTGGAAGTCCCATGCAATAATGGTACGATCAGCTGAGTCCCGGCTTACTGCATCTGTGCTTGTAAGAAATTCTCTTCCTTCAGGGAGAAAGAGTATATCCAATGTCTGCTGTACTGCAGCTTTGTACACTCTTAACACCTAGTGGATAAAAAAGTTTGTTATTTTTTGACATTCTAGAAGAACATGATAACCTATGTTTTCTCTCTTTGTATTAATAACTATCTCAAATTATATATTCCTTTAAAATGTCAAAAAGTAACTTCATTTTTAAATGTTGAAGTACTAGTGTATTAAATAGCTTCTTAATGTATGTAAAGAGTCCACACACAGGAAAATTAAACAACATAAAAGAAAGCATCAGTTTGAGCAACTTAGATATTATATTTTTATATATATATATATATATATAAGATTCTGTTATAAATTTCCGAGGAATTAGAGTTAGATCCAAAAAGAGCTTTAGACAACACAATGTTGTGGAGCCGGCTCTGCCCAAACTCCTTTCTATTTTATGAACTCAGAGCACTCTGAGGATCAGCCTGAGGATCTCTCCTTTCTCCTTCCAGGAAACTTCAGCAGTGTAAGGTTTTGATCTTTTTGTTTTCAAAATCTTCAGCTAGTTATAGAGCTAGGGAAAGGAAAGCAATTATGTTAGTGGGGATTTGGGACTTACAGGTATGAAAAGAACACAGCAGTAAGTGAATATTCTTGTTGATCATTCCGGAGTTAATTATAAATCACTGTTTACAACTGGGGATGAGTAAACTTCATGACTGAAGGCTCTCCCAGTTCCATGCTGCTGTGTGCCGCTGCTTAACTTGCAAGCAGTGAGACCCTGGTGTCAGGACCATACAGCAAGGAATAAAGCTTGCACGCTCAGTCAGAAACTGCCCAAGTGGACACCCTCAGCAGAAGAGTGCCCCATTCACCCTGCAGAAGATACCTTAATCCCATTCAGGAACCGGTCTGATACCCACTCCCAAAAAAAGAAACCCAAGCAGAGTTTGCTCTTTTAAAGTGCTGCCAGAGGATGGACATGACAGGAGCGCTGCTGCGGAACAGTTCAGTGCTTTAAGGACTCAGCCAGGATCCTGCCTTTGCCTGTGGGGATTCAATCCCCCACCTCCCGCCTCATCTGCCTACAGACTGTCCTGGCAAGAGGCAGTCTCTGCTGCTTCTGCTGAAGCTGAGGCTTTTTCTGTCCCTCTGCTGAAAACGCAGGGCAGGAGAGAAAGAAATGGTCATCGATACTTCGAAGTACGTAGAGTAAATAATGTGCCTCATCCACTAGTTCCCGTCACGTAATTAATGCATATGAACGATCTCTGAACAAGTTTGTGATGTAAAAGAAAACATTAAAGTTCCCAAACCAACACCACCAGAGTTTCCAAATCCAATCATCATCTTTCAGGCCTTATACCAAAGTGGGTTGGATCCATGCAGAAATGGGTCCTCAGCCACAGGATTCTGAATATTTTAACAGCCTGTAAGTTGCATCTTAAAAACTAGGAGATGTTGAACTATTCTAAGGAATATATGAATAATTTTAATTTCCTTTCTTTCTACCTTTCTTCATGAAATTCTGCATCTATGTTGTCTACTTCGAATTTTGCAAATCAGTATCTTTGCTTTCTTTTTCTCTGATTTGCCTCCAGTGAACTTCAAGGTAAGTGGCCAGATCAAAGCAATCCGTCTCTCTGAATATGGTGATCTTTAAAACTAGGGATCTGGAAGACTCCTAGTTATTAATCTCTAAATCTCTCTCTCCAAGATAGCCAAAACATAGCAGCCTGCACTTCCAACAGGATGTTCAAAGGTTAGACCTTCTTCTAGGAAAACCAACAGAGCAGAGAGAGTGCTTGAAGTATTATACTGGAATGGTTCCTAACTTTGTGAGGCTTTTCAGTGCCTGCCTTATACCTCTAACATAGCAGGTGACTACTGACTTCAAGGCCCACACTTTTTACAGATACTGTAAGCACATGCGTTTTAAAAAAAATAATTTTCAGGTGTCCTAGTGAAATAACCTGGATTATAGTTCTGTTTTATATATTAACCAATAAAATAAAACTCATTTCAATTATCACACACAACATGAGAACATCTTGATTTCTTGCGTGAAGGTCAAAAATCCATGACTGTTTGGAAACGTCCAGAACTAGCTGATGCTGCTTTAAGGGTAGAGATACACTCGATGATCTCCTAGGTCCCTTCCAGCTCTGCTTCCTGTGATCTTGGCATGTACAAGGACGGCAGCAGCGGCTGCTCCAATTGCTTTTCACAGCTCTGTGAAATGTACAGTTTAGAAATGCAATATTTGCATTCAGTGAAGAACTTCAGTCATGCAAGCACCCTCCACACTCTGCAGGAAGATCAACAAGATGTAAACCTGCAGACTCAAAAAAACTGCCACCCTTTTCAGCAATCTGTCTGCATTTTTAAGATAGCGAATATACAAATCTCTCATCAGATTTTTCAGCCTAGGAATCTGCATAATATACAAAGCAATTAAACTTTGTAAAGCCAAAAGTGATATTTGCATATTTATAGCTTCCACTTTGTCTATGGAGAAATCACCATGCATAGCTATTTCTTCACAGAGTTATAAAAGGAAGCCCATAGTTCATTAGTAAGCAGAAAATTCAGATATTTTGTAGGAGCAAAAATAAAAAAACCTCCCCACTAAAAAAAAACCCCAACAAAATATAATAGCTGCCTGGAATGAGAAATGGAAAACCACACAGAAACCTGGCAGCTGTAGGAACTGCAGGAGAACTGAAATAAAGTTAAATTGAGAGGAAGGGACGCAAAAGGCTCTAGTACCCCAACAGACTGAAGGAGGCAGCTACTCAGCAGCAGGCACCTCCACAGAAATGACAAGTCCCAACCAGAAAGCCGGGAAGATCAGAGAGCGGAGAAGCACAAGTGTGTAGAAAGAGGGACAGAGAGGCAGAAACAAAGGCCAGTTGCTGCCAGGAAATGAAGAACAACAATATAAAGATAATAAATTCCCAAATGGTGATTCAAGGTAGTGATTCTTTAATATTTTCTTATTTTAAAGATGAAACAAACTCGGACATACTCTGCTTCTAAAAAAACATTGTGAAATGTATGTAGGTACCTATCCACACATACATTGTGTCCAGCACTGTTAATTGGTTACATTTAGGTTGAAGACTTGTTTTTAACATGTATTTGGAGCAACAATCTCTCGCTAGAGAAAAGAAGAGATTGTGAAACTGGTAATGTGAACGTACTTTTAATTTCTGCTGAAATCCTGTTGGGCTCTTACATAAACTGCCACTACCAATTTAAACATTTTAACTGCTAATCATTAAATATATTTGCTTGTCTGTGTTTTAACAGGGTCTCTAACCAAAGTACCTGTGTATCTTAGCTCTGCAACAGGAAACTCTCTACAAAAATTAGTACAAAAGANCTGCTGAAATCCTGTTGGGCTCTTACATAAACTGCCACTACCAATTTAAACATTTTAACTGCTAATCATTAAATATATTTGCTTGTCTGTGTTTTAACAGGGTCTCTAACCAAAGTACCTGTGTATCTTAGCTCTGCAACAGGAAACTCTCTATAAAAATTAGTACAAAAGACCGTCTTTTTCTAGATGTTTGATAGATAGCTCAGAAAAACTATGCTGCTTAATCTTCAAACCACATAGTAAGAACTGACTCAGAGAACAATAAATTAACACTTTGAATAGCAGCTGGGAACTTGATATACATAGTATTTAAATTCCCCCATAAAGATAGCTTTCAAAAAGAACTAATTGCAACATCCCTGCTCAGAAGAGTACTCATAATTAAACCTGCTTTGTTCTACCTGAGACAATTAATTCATGACATGCCCGAGGAACTTGCTTGGGGAAAAGCACTGGTTTCCCTACCCTGCTGGCTTTAGTTTGTTAATAACAGCTTTTGCGTTTTTCTATTTGCAGATTTATCACCCATAAGCATTGGAAAACCACAGTCCACTACTTCAATCTAAGCATTTTCTGGACATAAAAGAAACCATTTCAAAGGAAGGCCTAATAGTTTCTGGTGTCAACATAATCCAACATAACAACAAAGCTTCTTCACTATGGCAAGAGTTCATGGCTGCAGGCATTTCACAAGAAAGGTAATTTAAGTAAAATAAGTCATTTTCAAACAGATTCTTATGGTTCTTGTGATTTGAAAACCATTCTGTGATGCTGAATTCAAGGTATATATTGCAGATGGGTGTTCTATAATACTTCTCTGCATAAAGCACATGCAACGCCTAGTATTTAATTTGTCTAGAAAGTTCAAAGCCTCCACAGAAGCAATTCAGAAGCTGCTGCTCGCCCCAGCTCTGTGCTGGTCACCAGTAACCTATGTGCACTGCACTCTCCTAAAACCCCCTCAAGCTTTATGCAAGTGATGAGAAAGAAATGTGTTTTTATAGCATTAGGAGATAAGGTCTCAGAACAAATGTAATAGGACTATAGGCAATCTGGATGGTCATGAAAAAACCCTTTATCAGTCAGTGCCATGGTTTCCAACCTGTAAAATGGCTGGTTTTTTCCCTTTCTCTCACTGTCCTACCTTTTTAGATTGAGTGCTTTGGCATGAATCTGCTTCTTCCTACTGACATGTTGGGTGATTAATGCAACAGGTAACTGAATTAATTTTCTTCTGTGACACAGTAGTACACCTATACTAGTAATAAAAAGTGCATTTCAACTTAAAAGAAAGCTTATTTTGCACAAAACAGAAGCATTTTTGTCTACTGCAGTGCAAGCTGTTTGTGTTGATCTATTCTATAGGGTAAGGTGTTGAGGCAGATGACTAGTATTTGCTTTTTAGCTACATGTTCACAACAAAACCACAACCACGTGACAAATCAAATTTATGTCTCTGATCTCCTTCTGAAAGCTATAATGGCAGCTTTAATCAAAACACATGACAACATCATAGACAGGAAGATAAAGCCTGCCACAGTTTTATTTTCTTTTGAAGTATTTTAACATAACACTGGTGTATTTCTCTTTATGTTATTGAAAATAAATATCTTGCTTTTCTATTTAAGTTTTTTCCTCTTTGCAACTGCTCTGTTTTCAGACACAGCTAAGATTATCAAGGGGTCCTGAGAATAATTAAAAGCAAAGGGAGACTGATTAAAATAAGTACGTGGTTGAGCTTAATCTGGTGTCGACCTATAAGACATTAGGTATGAACAATATACACTGGGGTTTTTTAAGCCACTTTCAGATTGCTTGAGAACGCACAAGAATCTTATGATAGAAAGCATTAATTATTTATTAGCAAGAAAAAAAAAATTTCCCGTCAGATCTTTTGTTTAAAATTATCTCCCCATCTCAAACAGGGTAAGAAGTGAAATCTGTATATAGGAAACAAACAAGGATCATCAAGATACAGAATGGTTTTTCCATCAGCAGCAATAATCAAGGACTTTTCAGCCCAGAAATAAGACTACCAAAGGGAATTTGAAAGAACTGGAAATAAAGTTCGAGTTGCATGGAGAACGTGAATGGTTTCTTCCGTTATAAGAATTTAGACTCCAAAGTAGCAGAAGGCAGCTTCAAAACACTGAGAGAGAGAGAGAGAGAGAGAGAGAGAGAGGCTTCTTCACACAAGGCATATTTCAGTTGATGAACTGCTTACTACAGGATGTTGCAGATGTAAAAAAAACAAAACCAAGAATAACCAATTCCACAGCGTGAAAACTCAGAGAGAGCCATGGCAGACAAAGATGATACTTGTGATGCAGGAAGTACCCAGACTGTTGAGTTAGGAAGGCCTGGGTAACCATTGCTGGGAATTGTGATGAAGAAGTTTGCTGTGCTTTCATACTCTTGTTTTTTCAAATGCATACTGGTCGCTGCTGGGGGTGTAAAATTTGTCTAGAAATGGGCTGAAACCAGAACTGCTATTCACTGACAGCTTCTCACTTGAATACTCACGCTCCGGAAGGAGGCATGTTTTGTTCCTGGCCCATTTCAGGAGCTATAGTTGCCCTGGAGAGACTGCACGCACAGACAGGTCTACAATTCTCATCTGCGGTACCACCATGTGAGGTTTCCAAACAAACACAGCAGGACTGCTCACATATGTGTTACAGACACATAAAATGTGCCTTCACACTCAGAAAGGATCCCAGAATGTTAACATTTTAAACCAAATGCCATTACACAAGTACAAATGTACCCTCACCATATTTCTTTGAACTTTTTGTCCATAGATTTCTCTGACTGTGAGAAGAATAACTTAAGTTTTCTAAAGCACTGAATAAATAATCTTATTTTAATCACATTGTTCTTCCTAATACTACTAGTACATGCCAATGTATTGGCTGTTTCTATAGAAACCAGAAGTGCAAGTAGCTCCACAATTTCTACAGCCTTTTTTCATATTTATAGGCTATCCAGAGACAAACTCATTAAATCTCCTAAATACATGCTACTTAAAATGACTGCATCTCATCTGAAAGAAATTGCAATAGAATGTTTCCAAGGAAACAAATGCACTGCACTTGCAGTCTAAATTTATTAATTTTTTAAACAGTGCTTTAATGACTTAGGATTATTTCTTTATAAACTCAAGTATGGAGAAATAGCTCAACAACACAAAGAGCATCTCTCTCACTTTTTTTTAAGCATAGAGCTATAGATAATAGTTGCAATTTTATAGATAAACAATATTCAAACCAGAGTTATAAACAAAGATGGGGGAAAAAAAAACTGTCATCACTCTGGCTTGGCCTCTGTTAATAATAAAAATACTGCAGTGCATTTCTAGACTAATTTTAAAAGCTCAAAAGAACTGCTTCCACCATTTTTCTAGTTAATTTGTTCTATAGCTTATAAGACCTCAATTTCAAAAATCGGAATTTTGTGTAAACCTTCAAATCTAAGTTTTCCTTAAATTTGCCTATCACACCTACAGATTGACTTTGTATTCATCTTTTTTGAAATCTTCCTTATGTTCTGACAAAATTTTGTTATTAATCCCCAAAAGCTGGACTTTTGTATTCATTTGTACTCTTCCCATTTCTAATAAGTCACTGCTATTTTTCCTGCTTCTATTCCTTTTTTTATTGATTGTGCCAGCATGATGCTTTCTGTAACAAACATTTTTCAAAAATAAAACGTTAAATGTTGTCTCCATTTGGAGCGGTTTCTGAAGCACTCCACTAAATTCCTCCCAGTTACTTTTCTTTCTTAAAATCTCCCCTTTAGCTAGTGTTCTCATTTTGCAATGCTTCGGTTAGCCCTTGCCTTCTGCAGCTTCTCTAATTGCTCTATCAAACTCCAAAACCACAGAGTGACATCCAGTAAGCTTCACACAATCAACTTTTGCTTAACTCCTGTAATTTTTTTATTTTTAATTGCATTTATTCCTATATCTGTAACTAATCTTTACTTAAAAGTCTGTTCTGTGGGTGTGTCAGGTCATACTACTGGGTCTCCATGGTCTGATGCCCTGCCTCTCTTTCCCTCCTTGTTTAACATGAGCAGTGGGATTGCATTTATGGAGGTCTAAGAGCTTCAAACATTGCTTAAAGACCAGAGCTACAGCCCTGTCGCCTTCCACTTATTCCCTCTCCAGAGTACTGCATGGTGCTTCATCAGGACTTGCTGTTCTGACAGCTCTAGCAGATAGCTCTTGCCAAAGCTCCAGCGAGCCTCAGTGGTTTATGAGACAGAACACATGAACATCAACAGACAAGAGATCGAAAAGAGAGTACATCCAAAAGCTGGATAAATTATTCCTCTATTTTTTACAGAGCCAAAAAAAATGTTACTGATCTCCCTACCTTTAGTTCCTTGCATTTCTGTATGCACATGATAAAGAACCAGTTCCTGAATACTTACAAAATGTTAAGAATCAAAGTAGAATGTAAGTAAAAGGTAAAATATGCAATACTCAAAAATAATTATATGGATACATTTATAAAATTTAAATTAATACATTCAGATGCAAGTTCTTGAGTGCTATATGTCTTTTCAGCAGAGCTAACAGCATCCCTGCTTTATGCTATGCAAACCTTGCTGACGTGTAAATAAATCTTTTCAATTCAGCTGGATGATTCACTCATGATACAAGGAGCTTTAGCTACTTTAAAAGCATTATCAGTACAAGACAGTTACAGTTAGGGTCTTGTTGTGATATTACAACTGTGTAAGCTTAGAAATGCAAATTAAAAAAAAAAAATTAGCTGTAGTCATATTTTCTTTTGTGAAAACAATAAAGTCCTTATTGCTGAGCTAAAGGATACAACTCTCAACCCTTTGTTCTCTTTGGTATTTCAAGGAATATTAAAATTCCAGGTAGAATAAGTTGTTGGAACATATATTGTCTCCTGTCTGAAAAGCTAATGTAGATCAGTCAAAATGGAGAGTGACTGTGTAATTCAACTGGCTTGTGCTGAACATGTTAAGAATTCTTTCACAGCTCAGAGAACGGAAATCCATAACTACTTTAAGGTCTCAGTGTTATTGCACAATTCTTTATACAGGGCATTTTACAGGGTTTTTCCAGGTTCAGCAGTGAAGTCCAAAGATCCCGTGGGGGCTGTTCAATATGATACTCTCTCTTTGGTCGACACTGCAGATATTTTTTTTTTTAAACATAGCAGCTCACTTCCAGGTTTTCTGGTCTTTTCATAAAGTCTCTATAAACATTTTCAAAACGGTTCATAAATTTAATCAACTTCTTATACAGCAATATGAGATCTCCAGAATAATCTCTTTGCCAGAGACAAAACCAGGTTTAACACAAACAGAAAGAAATACCACTATAATAAATTTCTACATGCTATTCAACTGCCTCTTTTATTATTTTTTTTTCAGGCTTTGATTACTTGTCTCTGTAATTTTGAGATGCCCATATACTTTACATTTCACTGAGCAGTTAACAAGCTGTTCCATCCATTTATTTCTCTGAAGTATATTCAGTAGCTTTATCTTGAAGATTTTAACTCCCTTATTGTTCTTTCATTCTTTATCTTGCTCAATGCTACATTTTAAATCATTTTGCCTATTTGTTCAACAGAACAGGGATAGCAAATGTCTTTCAACATTCCTCCTTTTTTTAATATATCTGCTTTTCTGATTAATAGCCTACTGTACATCTCTCTATGTTTTCGTAGCTGAAAGGCTGCCTCAAACCTATCTTCATATATTTTCTCTGGGACTTAGAAATTCAATTTTTATATCACATTCAATACATGACTAAATATTAGTAATTTACGCTCATAAATTTATGCTCCTGTTAAAAATTAGTTGCCCATCAAAGTGAGGTTTCAGAAGTACTAATTTGGAAAAATACCGCTATCAGCTATTCTATGTCATTTTCCATCAGCAGAAAGCACCAATGTGTCACACTGACATAAGGCAGCCCATTTCAACCATTGCATATGTTTGTGTAATTGGACAATATTTTTGTTACTAGTCATTCTCTATGTCTCTATGCTGCTTAATGCTTTGCTCTGAATTTCCACCAAAAATTCTCTTGTTTCCTGATACACAGTTATCAATTTGCCTCCTAGAGTCAAATTGAAGATGTGCAAGTGGATAGCCTGTTAAAACACAGGAGTACATCCTAAAGAATGACCTCTGAAATTGAATTACCAGTGAATGCTGAAATTGAGTTTTCAATGTGCAATGAGCAATAAGATTCAAGCTCTTGATTTAGGGCGCTCATTCTATTGACAAAATATTCTGTAAAGCCTGAAAAGGCTATCAGGAGTATGATGATGGGAACAAAAAGAATCATTAGTTCACCCACACATAGTTCCAAGCTGAATGACAGGTTAGCACACTTGAAAGAACAAGCAAAACAGGAAAATCTTGTAATGAATTAGGATTAAAGCACTTGAAAGATATTAAGATTGTTTGCATCAAAACTGAAACGAAGTGGCAAGAGGCCTCAGATGTTCATTTCAGTTAAGAGCAAATGGCATTTGTTAGAACAGGATAAATTTCAAAATATCAGCTAGGACACTTTATCCAATCTTGAATGTGGCCATAACTGTGTAAGATGGAAAACACAGAAAACATGCTGGTTTTATCTTCTGAATAAAGAGAACAATATAAGCTGAGAGCAGGAATACCTGAAGAATCAATCAAAATCCCCCAAACTAGGGAGCAGCAGAGATGAAATACAGGTATTGATGATTCATGCCTAACCTACATACTGTTCTATGGCTGACAGTTCGACATGCAACTTATTTTTTAGTAATGATGCCTAGGTGACACTCCATTCTGCAAGAAGAAGCCATAAGCAATTAAATCACAGTTTGATATTTTTCCCCTTTTCTCCACTCAGATATGACCTTCCACATTCACTCAAGCACACACACACAGAGTTCTTCAAATTTTAAAACCAATAGAAATATAGGGATCTAACAGTCTACACCCATCACTGAGCTACAGCTACCTCAGATGGGGAAAAAAAAAATCAAAAGATAATATAAACTCTGCCTTTTTGGAAATGTTTCAGAGTAAGAGACTAAACCAAGCTGCTGCTTTAGACAATCATAGTACATACAAAATTATGGTTTTCAAATGAGCAAACACGTCAAACAAACAAACAAAAAAGGATCAGTATCTGTTACCAGGCTAAACCCACACCTTCCACTTTCTAAGGTGATCAGACACTGCTCATTATTAAAACTGATATATACCTCAAGCACTACTTAATTGGCTAGTTTTCCAACTGATGAAGTTCTACATGAATGTAATGGTTTCCTAATGAACAAAGCGGGTAACAGCTTCTAAAAACTTCCAGAGAGAACCCAGTGCAGAATCTCTACAAAAGAAACAGGCCGGGGTGGGGGGGTTGTTTTACCAAACCTAAAACCTTTCCTATTTTACATGTCAGAATACACATTCGTTCGCTTATTTATCCTCTTGGAAAGTAAATTATTTCCTTGTAATATGGTGGGATGTTTCTCTTATCTCTTCATTAGCATCAGCTAGCAGAAATAGTGTGATACACAATCTTTCTAAGCACTGGACTATCCTTCAGGTACACAGACAACCACGCGTGCGTTCTTCAGTGATCAACAGCTCTTTAAGGCAGGTTCCAAGGCTGGAGCTTCAGCATTGCAAAAATCAGTGTATGGTTAGTCATTGAGATAAAAATGCGTTATTCTTCTAGTCTCATTTTTGCTATACATAGCATCCTGGCCACAGAGCACATTGCCTCTTGAGAAATCACATCAGAAGATGGGATCAAAGGATGTCACAGCTTGCAATGTTGTGACACATTGCACACAACAGCAATACTCTCAGTCAGAAAGAAAAAAAATCATAAAGTAACAATCATGAGTACCATCTGCTTCGGCAGCAGTATTAAAAGGACAGGGAATGGCCCATGGAAAAACAAATACCTCATTGCACCCATTTGAAAAAGGCACCATACCCAGATCAGTAAGCAAGGAGGCAACAAACCACAGTTGGGCAGTAAAGCATAAACATACAATAAAATACTGTTTAAATCTCATAAGATAATATACTACCTAATTAGCAGAAAACATGAGGTCTGGTTTAGAATTAATATATAGTCAAATTAACAAAATGTTAACTAAGTATTCATGTTTCACTTCTACATAGACATAAGTGGCTTTTACGGTGTCTGGAAATGAATCGTTGCTGTTGTCACCTGAAGTGTTCGCTACTGGCTCAGCACGCAGACACGCACGCACGCAGCTTATACGTCATCCCCTGCAACCTACACAGTGATCCCCAAGCATAAATATTGTTTCTTATAACTGGGCAGTGGTACAGTACTGAAAACTGCAGTTTTCCTCTGCAATTTTGCCAGACATGTAGCTTTCACCAAAGGTACTAGAATTAAAATATACCAGAACATCATCTCAAGCCAGGCTACTGGTGGTTTTATCAGAATGACGTAAGATATGAACAGGTGGACTATTAAAGTCTACAGTTTATCATTACGGGTTTGCTCCTTTGCCTTCTGACAATGCCTTTTACAAAAGCAAATACCTCACAAATCACACACTGCCCCTATCTTTTCATCTTCTACTGCAACCTCCATCTCAGCACATTTGTCTGCTTCTCACTGCAATAATGCCTCGTGTAAACTATGCCACACATATCAGTTGGCAGTTTGGCTGTGGTTGAGCTGAGGCTGAGAATTTAAAACCTAACAGAAGGAGCTGCTTTAAGAGATGAACACGTTTAGTGTCTTCATTGCTTGGAATAAAATACTGCTTGATACCTCGTCTGGTACGAAGAGAAACACTACCGAAACTCTGAAATTTCACACGGGGGAAAAAGGACCAAAAATGGCATTTTTCAAGCCATTTGTCTTGGTGCCACCATAACACTGTTTAAAAGATAAAACCAAAATACCAGGGATTGGCAGAGATACTGACCATAGGAGGACAACAGACTCAGGAGATTACTCAGAACTGATTTACCTAGTGCAAGAATTAACATCTGTTATTTAGCCCTTTAAATCTACTTGAGTCAATGCCTATTTTGCATTGTCCTCAGGTCTTGTCATCACAATCTCTGGTACCAGAATTACTGAAAAAAAAAATCTTGTTCAAGGATAACCCTCGAACTGTAAATATCCATTGTAAATGAACCTTCTCTTTCCTTGAATCTGAAGTGCATTCTCCTCTATGAATATTTGAGATTGTCTCCTACAACCTAGGAAAGATTTCTAACCAAATTCCTCCATAACTGCATCAACAGTAAGCTACCAGACAGGTACATTTTTGCAACATGCCATTTTGGTTGTTTGCTACTATAAACCACAATCAGTTACCATTTTTCATCTGTAAAGACTGGGCACCTTAGCCACGCGCAAGTTGGAGGCATTGCCATTTTTGGCATGAGCATGCTCACCAATCACAGTTGATTTCAAATCTAGAGAAAAATAATCTTTACAGGATTCTCAAAGATAGTCGCTCAAAGACATACACAGGCATAAAATCCATCACAAAGAAACTACAGGGAGTGAAAGAAAGAATGTCTCTGGCTTTGTACACAACTAGACTATCATTTGACTTTGGGTGTAACTACAATATCATTTACAAGAAAGCTTATTCTACCAAGTCAGAAAATCTCAGAAAGAATGTTTTGTCACCTGCATCTGCCATCTGCTCCTTGACTAGGAGCAAATATCTCAAATTTTGACACTACAGTCAACAATCCTTAAAGCCTTAAAAAGACTATACCCATTTAGTTCCTAAGTACTTTCTAAAGGAAGTTGTCTACCATGACATGCAATGGTTTCTCTATGTTAAAAAGAACAGCTAAGTGTCCAGTTACAGACTGCAGCTCCTCCTCACAATGAAGGTCTTCTACTATGAGAATCTGAAGAAAGAACAGTTGTATTCCCTACTTCACTTGCATGCTATGAATCCACTGACCCTGCTGTTTGGGAGACAAGACTTCTATTAGTCTTTCTTCTTCAGCCCTCTGCCAGTGAAAAAAAGTAATGTTTTTGCTCTACAGTAAATTTACAGGGTAACCTCTCATCATCTGGAGCAAACACCCTTTGAACTGGTACTACTTCCTATTTGTGTCATACGTATTTCCATGTTCTATAAGTTGCCTATCCTAAAGACAGTATACCAAAATCACTTATTGACAACACCACAATACTGTAAACCAGTGCAAAGCAGGGAGAGGGAGGAAAGAGTTACTATGGAAAATCTTGTAACTTTTTAAAAAGTTAGATAGGTATTCTTTATCGTAAGTATTTACAATTTTGGCAATCTAGAACTAGGATCATCTTCCTTCATAGAATTGTGCTTTGAGTATCTCTTCATATCCTTCTCAAGGAAAACTAGCCATCATACAAGGACGATGGATGGAATAAATCCAATCAGACTTTTTACAAAGGTTTTCACGTTGACACTGTAATCCACAGTAAATTTATTTTCAGAATAGCCTCAGACTTGGCAGTCTTGATATGTACTTACTAATGTTATTCTTTTAAGAACTTATTTGTGTGAGGGAAGCCTGTGGTATAGACCCTACACAATTACATTCTTTTCTCAAACATCAGCGACAAATCCAAAGGAACAATTGCAGCACAGGAATGAGACTGTTAATTGCACAATACCGTGTTTTCTTAATACAGCAGCTTCCATAACTATTTCAGAGCTCTCCTGTTAGAGCCCTCATACCTGAAATGCATCTCCCTACATCTCACCTATTACTCTTGTTATACCAAAGTCAGAGACAGAGTTTGGATAAGCAATCTTACCTTTTTCAGATCCCTTCTGTCACCCCCAAGAGCAAACAGATGGCTAACTACGATGAGTAGGATCCACCCACATAGAAATTCAAAGGAAAAGAAAGAACTACTCGCTTTACAGTCACTGCTGCTCTTTGAGCTGTTGTGCGCACGAGGATGTTGGCTTGCCTTACGCTTCCACTAGCGGAGTAGAGCTCTGGTCTTACTTAAGCTCGGAAAGGCAGCTGGGAGCACGCCACTCTGCATGGTTCAGGACAAAGTAAAGGCAGAGGCTATACATGCCTCTCTGTGGCCCTGCATGAATGTAAAAATTACTCCAGGCTTCTACACAAAAGGCGCAAGCACACACATCCTGACTCACATGTAACAGCTTCAAGAGCAAGTTAGCTGGACTGCTTCCTAGTACACAACAGCCTTTTTTACAATCTTGGAGCTATTGGCTTTATTTGGTTCAACTGTATGTTCCTCGTACTTACATAAACAAAAAAAATCATATTTTTTGTGTACCATGTTCCTCTTGGTGCTTCAAAGACATTACAGAGGTTCATATCAACAAATGGCAACGATTGTGTTGACGACAGGCGTGACAGATGCAAAATACTTCAGAATAACATTGCATCGAAAGGCCAGTACATCTAGTAGCTTAGCAATGCACAGCACATCCAACCTAGGAAACATCCTAAAAGAGAAAGAGAAAAAATATTTCCATTACCTTAGAAGTCCTTATATCCCAAGCTTTAACTTCCGAGCTGAAACCTCCGCAAACAAAAATATTTGACTCTGTAGGGTGGAACTTCAGCGCGCTGATCCTAAATTCATTTTTGCTGCTAAATATCTGCTTCCCTAAAATAAAGTGAGAAGTGGAGATTAAAATCGGAGCAGAAAATTAAATGTGTTATTAATTTCAAATTAGTTTTGAAAATATCAAGGTTGTCAAAGTTGAGTATGTTTATATTAACACATTTCAAATATCTGGGTCTGCTCTTGATTTACTGAAAATACAAGACTGAACTCACTGACTTCTGTCCTCATGAAATTGCTCCTGGTCATGGCCCTCTGCACCACTGACTGCTTCCTACTGAGAGGGGAGAGCAAGTGGTTTCACACAGTAAGGAGAGGAGCTCCACCAAGGTCCCAATCCAGTTGATATGCAAGACTAAATAAATCTACAAATCTAATGGTTGAATGTCTCCCTACAGAGAAGTCATAGTCTTTCTTTCAGTGGGATAAAGATAACTTGAACAAAATACTGTCTGTACCAAAATACCACATCCCAAACTATACTACAACTCTTGAGTTGTTTACTTATCTTTCTGTGAAGGCAGGAGTGAAATTTCATCTTGAAAGTAGGAAATAATTTGCATACCATCATATGAAGGCAATAGCTGTTCCCATGGATACACTGTTCCCAGCATTTAATTGTGTACACTAATCTCCGCAGGATCCTGTGGTTAGTATCAATTGGATTGTTGACACTTTCGAAAGCAACAGAAGTCAGCTAGGTTAATTTATAGGACTTTTCCACAGTTCGCTGCTTCCTTTCACCCTAACAAATTCATGATATTAATGTATATTCACTGAAATATCACTTTTGGAATAGCAGCACGGACCAAGATAAATACATTTACTTGGTTTCACAATTTCAACTGTGCTTTGTATTCTACATATCACGTACAGAGATCTACATTAAAGTTACTGCTTTATGCCACAGTGAAGAAGGCACTGCAGAAGTCAAAAAGAACCTTTAAAACACTATGACAAAAAATTCTTAAAATATTCATTAATCTACATTTTCAGGAAGTGAGAGTTGTCATAAGCAGGCTTTCTTAAATAACTGAAAATACTTCGAGCTAAAAACNAAGGCACTGCAGAAGTCAAAAAGAACCTTTAAAACACTATGACAAAAAATTCTTAAAATATTCATTAATCTACATTTTCAGGAAGTGAGAGTTGTCATAAGCAGGCTTTCTTAAATAACTGAAAATACTTTGAGCTAAAAACATTAGTGATGGGTGTAAATACTCACTGTTAGGCGAACCATACTGAAAAACATTCATATGGATTTTCTAATACTTATTTTATTATTTGGAGCCAATTTATGTGATTTCATCATCAGTTCCATTTTCCCCATCTGCTGAACTGAACTTATGCAGTCAAGAGGCTAAGACTTGTCAAATTATTTATTTCTTCATTTTAAAGAAGAGAGAGATTTAACTTGTGCTCTTTGAGCTAGTAGAGTCATAGAAAATAGATTGCAGGGAGTGTAAGGGAGGAGTGAGTGTTGTTCTATTTGAAAATGGGTTTTCGAAGGGTTTTGGGGGCTTTTTAATGGTTTCTCCACTGATTATCCATGCAAGATCTAAAGAGTTTCTGTGTCACTACTGGGTGAAAGACTTCATTTGGTCCTTAAGTTCCTTCCCCAAAAAGAGAAAAACGTCACGAGCAGCAGACGTTCTCTCCGCAAGTCACATGCAACAGTGACCATCTCTCACCATGGTAGCTTTCAGTACCCCAACATCTATAGAAGGAAAAAAAAGACCCCACAGGGAAGGAAGAAAGTATTAAAATCACCAATTATAGGACCAACAAGATACTGCTCTCATCTACACCACCACCAGGTATCATTTGTAGGCTTTAGAAAAGGCACACATAGATGTATCTTACTCCCATCCACAGCACTTGAGAAAAACACTGAATTTCCCCATGGAGGCTCCCTAGTCAGTTTAACAGCAGTTTGCTCCCAAAGAATATGGTTCCTACTAGTACCTAGTCTAATAACACTCCGGGAGTATAAGCAGCAAGTTGTTACCAGTACTGCAGCCAGAAATTAGCAAAACTGCAGCCTACCTGTACTACTCCTGTCAAACAGCTTCGCAAAGGATGCACCAAGGCGGTCATAATTCTGCTTAAAGTGTACCGTCCAAACGGCATTAGCCGTATACATAAGTGATACAGGGGAGCGCATCATCCAATCTGCTGACAAAGATTAATTGTTTAACTGACTTTACTGAGCTCTGGTTTTACCTCCACAAGACTTCTGAAAACTGCTTCTATAAGTTTCTTACCATTGTGTGCACCTAATTCAAAATGCATTTTATCTACTAACTACAAGATCTGTTACCTTTTCCAGAGAAAGGAGACTGATTTAAGATAATTTGATATTAAGTATTCCATCTTTCAATCGCATCTCTAGCTACTTCCAAGTAATTCAATCATTTGCTCAATATTTTCTCCAGAAACTAAAATACTCTAATTCCCTACTTCATCTCCCTGTTTTAAAGACAGAAGTGGACACTGTGTTTGCCCTTTTCTTGTCTTCTAGGGTCTGTTATTTATCAAAAGCTCCCAGTGACAGTCACGAATAGAATTACACTGTAATGACCTCAGTGCTATGATTTCTACATTAGTGTAATAATAAATAAAATTCATGCAAACAACTTGAGTATGTTATTCACCTTTGTACTCTTTAATCTGTCTCCTTTTGCTATTTTAAGCTGGTAGCTTACTGTTTGATGGAGATACTAACCATCCTAGATTTTTAACTGGTCTGAGGAGCAATCACGATACATTAATCTTAAAAGCTTAAGCTCTCCAAGTAATACTTTAAAATACAACTCTCTCTCTCGTTCTTCTCATCCCTAAAGTAAAATTAAATCAAATATCCCATTTTGAAAGCTCAGGAAAATGAAGAGTTTGGTGTTATTAGATGCACGAATTTGATTCTACTGCCATGCCACAGAAAATGAGAAAAAGGCTAGAATATAGAAAAGAGCACAGGAGCAAAGCAGCGGCAGGTAACGTACTCAAAAGGGGAGTATCACAACAGCACAGCAAGGAAACTCTCCTACTGGCAGAACTCAAATGTATGCATAATATACAGAACCTAAATGAGACTGCTTGCCATACAAACATGTCTGAACCCAGCAAAATGAACTTTCCTAACATTCACATGAATACTTCCCATAAACCCTTCCCTTTTAGGTACTAGGACGGCAGGGATGAAGCGCTGAGGCACATTCTCTACACAGTTATGAAACCTCTATCACCACAAATCCTTCAGAACCTCGGAAACTTAGGAAAAATAACCATCCTGGGGGCTGGAACACATCACTGCAGAAGATGACACAGGAGAAAATAGCTCACGCAATTCAGCATGTTAAAACAATGAACTCAACTCTTAGCCCCTTTCCGTACAAATTTTATTTAGTGTGTTTTCCTAGTATGAGCAGAATGTGCCGCTTCACACACTGTAACAGTGCTGAGACAGAGCCTAGCCCCACGGCTTGGGAAATCCAGCTTCAGTGTTTGCTGAAGATCTTGGTCCACTTTTCTGGCAGTCTGTATTTACAGTTATGTATATTTTTGTCTACAATTACTCAGTTTACAACATTAAACACATTCAGTTTTTCGGGTCTTATTTTATATATCGCGAAGGATGTCCTTTGAGCAGAAGGCTCCCTTATTCATAATAGAGTACAACGGGTATAAACCAGCAACCTTGTATATACCTTTATTGTGTATATGTTTATTGTATTTTAGTTCCTAAAGGCAGCATAACAAAGACTCAACCAATTCAGGCTGTAGAAAATTGCATCTTCTGAAAATCTATTTGGCTAATTAAGGGAAAATCCATACCACGTATCATTTTCCTGTATAAGAGGTAGTTATTCCAAAGCAGAAAGCAAATGTTTCTCTCAATCTTTAATTTTCACAATTTCAGTAACAATATCTACTACATCTTTGCAGTGCATTTTATATTCTTGAAGTGCTTTAATTCAACTCTTCATTGATTAAAGGCTCACCAGTAACATGCATAGTATGAAAAAAAAATCTTTAAAAAGATCCTGAACATATGTTTCTGCTCCTTTAGGCTGCAGCCTGCTGTGAAACTGCTCAACTATGAAATCAGGTATTTTAAAGGCTATTTAACATTGTGAATTTTTCACTGAACATCAGCACAGTTATTGAGCAGATGATGCTTCTGTAACTGTGTTTAGAGGTCCTCAGGTTCACACCCCTACCTGCACAATCCAAAGACTCCTCACACTATACTGTAAGGAAAAGGGAAGCCTAGGATTTACAAGGACATGAGAGTATTCTTGCTAAGCAGAACAGATTTCCCCACTGTGTTTATAAAAAGACATGAGGCAATATATTAAAAAAAATCTCATTACAGTTACAAACTCTCTCACACACAATAGTGAGAAGACAATTACATTGATCAGACATCATTTGTTCTTAACAAATCGATGTTGGCTGTTACTTATACATTTTATCTTGCTGTGGTTACAAATAGCTTTATTGTTTTTCCAAGAACTAAAGTTATACTGATTATATGTGTTTCCTAATTTTTCACCCTACATAGTCACAAGTTTCTGGCATGCAAAGGTGCTTAAAATATTAAACCATTTTATCTT
Source organism: Steatornis caripensis (assembly GCA_013398225.1). NCBI lineage: Eukaryota > Metazoa > Chordata > Aves > Caprimulgiformes > Steatornithidae > Steatornis > Steatornis caripensis. Next base: position 98,528 of record VZSC01002798.1, on the reverse strand, counting down.
TTACCCTTGAAAATGTCCCCAAAATAAACATTTTTCTCTCTTCTTATTGCAATGACTTTACATTAGTTACCTCCTAGCTGGAGAGCGACCACTAAACTGTGTTCAACATATTACTTAAAACCACAGAATTTGGGGGGGAATCTTGCGACCTCACAACAAAGATGCCTGTATGCATTCAAAAGAAATAAAATAATTTTTTTAAGAAAAAAAGAAAAATCAATCAACTGGGCTTTTTTCTGAGGTGTTGTATAAAACCTTCATGCACATTAAAACAACATACTATCTACATAGTACTGTGAGAGAACGGGAGGAACACGAGAACAAAGTCACAGCTTTCCTGAGACGATGTTTATGTACAAACACAAAAACTCCTATGTAAACAGATACAATTACATTAACAATAATAATGTTATATCTATAGGACTACTGAATTAGAATATAAAAGAAAATACAGAAAAGTAAATTTGGACCATCCTCTTGGAGGTACAAAATGTTCCATTAAGAAACTCTCAAAATCATGTAAAATAAAACAGGTTAAAAAAAAAAAACAAATCAGATTTAAGTGACCACATTCTATATAATCTGAACCTTCCTCCAATACCAACAGCTTAATTTCAGTATCCTGGCTGTGGTAATGTGAAAACTTTCAAAATAACGGGGAATTTAAATTCCCCATTATAACTCTGAGAATGATATATTTGAAATCAAACTCAGTCCATGAACTAAAATACAACTGCAGCATTTGGCAACGCAGGAAATGTGCCAAAATTTCTTGGAACATTCCCTCTGTCATAATATTAAAGAAATGAAAAGTATCTACAATATGCAAATAGTATCAACCCAGCCAATGTTCAGCCTATGCTATTGTACCAATTCATTTGCGACTAATGAAAAAACCACTGATGAATAAAACATATATTCCAAAAATAAAATACTTATAAATAGATTTTAAAAATACAATTACCCTTCTAAGGTCGCTAGAGCATCTCCATTACATCTGGACGTAACAGAAGTTAAATGTCAAATGTACTTGACATAAAATTGTTTTAAAAGCAGGGTTTTTTCAGTGCTCTCTGAACACAGCACTACTTACTGCTCTGTAAATAACAGAGTGTCTGAACAATCACTAGTAGAAAATGACTGTGAGTCTGGTGTTAGTAGAGATGAACAAAACCAGGGAGTCTCACCAATTCAGACTGCTGAGTTATTATCACATTTGTGAACCCTTTCAAAAAGCTTTATTTTTATAAAGAAATAATACATATAAAACAGGAGAATTAAAAATTGTAATATTCACCAGTAATCTTTACAGGCAGCTCATCTGCAGTTTTTGGATCTAATATTTATGAAACCCCGTATTAACAGTACTGGACTTGCCTCATGCAAACTGTAGCCACAGAACCACTCACATGAATAACACACGAATAACCTTGAGTTTCTTCAACATTCATGCTTATTTTGGATCAGACCCGTACTCTGAATATGTACAACAGTTTCCAAGAAAACCATATTTGTGGAGAGTCTTAGCTTGACATCCTGGTGTTATGACAATGGATGACCCTTTAAGACAATAAATGACAATCTACAAAAAATGAATTTAGAAAAAGAAGACTTGCGCAACAGTATATATTTTCACCAAACCAGGACAAGTGAACTCCTTGTACCTCAATCATTTTAATTCCTCTCTTTCCCTGTTCTTCATCATAGCATCATTAAATCATGTAGGTTGGGCCTCCAGGGGCCATCTAGTCCAAACCCCGACCCAAAGTAGGTCCAGATGCAGCAGGTTACTTAGAGGTCTGTCCACTGAAGTTCTGAGTATCTCCAAGTATAGAAACTCCACAGCCTCTTTGGACAGCCTGTTTTAGTGTTTGATGACCCTCGAGTTGAGCCAAAAAGTTACCTGTGTTCCTACATTTGTGCTTTGCCTCTCATCCTTTTACTGTACATCTCTGAGAAGAGCGTGGCATCATCATCTTCTCTATGTACTAGGTAAACATTTGCTAATCTGGCCTGGTGTGAATTTGACCTTCTTTGCTGCAAGAGAACGCTGTTGATTCATATTCAGCACCAGAACCCACAGGTATTTTTCTGCAAAGCTACTTTCCAGACAGTTTAGCAACAGCCTGTTCTGCTGCACAGGACTACTCCATTCCAGATGAAGAATTTTGCATTTGTCCTTGTTGAATTTCATGAGGTTCCTATCAGCCCATTTCTCCTGTTGGCAGTATCTTAGATCTTCTTATATATAAGAACTTTCATTAACTACAAGGGGAAGAGGTTTGATGGTGTAAAACTGCAGGATAAGAATTCATGGATGTGTCTTCTACCCTTGCATCAGGATTTCTATGCCAACAACAACAAAAATTCTGCTTTCAGATTAACGAGATTTCAGTGCTTGCTTCTATTCTGACGTTGTTCAGATCACAAAGATTAAAAAAAAAAAAGGAAATCACTCCAGAAAATGCCATATCCTAGGACAAGGGATACATTAACTTATATCCAAGCTTAGAAACAAAATTCCTTCGAGAATTTATTCTGGCACTGTTTGTTACAACTCTGGCACATTCCCTTGAAGAATCTCCTAAGTAGCTGTCATCAGACCCAGAACAAACAACTAGTTAGACTACAATTATGATAAAATAGGGCAGAAACTATGTTCCTAACATAAAAACAATACAAAATTACAAAAAAACCTCGACTGAGAAGCTCAGTACCACGCATGTACTGAGCTGTATTTGCAACCTTGGCCAAACTTTTAAAAGGAATTATCTTCAGATTGTTAGGCTTCTTTTGGTGAAGAACATGTAGCAATTTTTATAACACAGATGTAATATATAAAATCTATACTGAAAACAAAGACAAGAAAGATCAGACTTTAGCAAACATAACTAGAAAAATGTTGACCCAGAATAACATACACAAGAGCCAAGAGCAGAGCCTTAAAGACAGCATTGTTATTTGTATAATCCCACTGGCATGCATTTACTGCATTTAAACACACTGGTAGTTAGTTCAGTCTAGCAACGGAAAGTAATTAAGACCAAAGTCCAAAAAAGTATCTAAAAGTCCTCTGCGAATGAACAGCTCTAACACCTATCTGAAGTTAATCAAAGCAGAAATCATCTCAGCACTGATGAAGAGTGAGGAGGAATGAATGATTCAGTGAACTAATGTAAATCAAAACCTTGTAACTGCCTTAGTGGTTTCAAATGGAAATGAGGCTTTTTATATCAAATTCATTTGGATTCCAGAGGCAAACTGCTTGCCCTGTTTCTCTGAAAAGAACTGACTTAAGTGTATGAAAAAAAAAATTAGTAACTTTACAACAGGGAAGGAAATCGGAAACTCGCTTGCATGCGTAGGAAATCAGAATGAAATTCCAATCACTCGTATCATACTTTTCCAGTTGAGGTGTGTATCACTGAAAGTCAGGTCCAAACATCAACATTACAACTGCAGTTCACAGGAGCTACAAGGAATCCTGCATCCTTCAAATAAGGCAATAATGAATATCTGGTATTTTCAAGGATCGTAAACATTCATTTTGCCTTTACACATGCAGTTTATTTAAGTAGTTACAAATACTCACATATCAGTAAGGAAAGAACCATTTATAAGCTTATCTGTTTTGAAACTTGGTGAACATAATTTGCTCCTGTTGTCATTGCCTGAAACACTAGACATATCTTCTTTCAAATGAACCACTACAATCAACTTAACCCGGACTACTATCCCATTACTGGATAGTTAAGTCAAAGAGACGTTACAAATTAAAGTATATGATTAAAATTACATAACTTTGGAATTTGTTCTATGAATTTATAAAATGAGATCTTCCCCACAGTACTCCCTTCGAATGACTCAGGCACATAAAATCTATTCTACTGCTATAAATCCCATTAACAGCAGTAGCCATTCTGTTTAGAATTTGTGAGCACTACAGTCAAAATTAGATCCCCCTGGACGAGTAAAATTCAGTTATATATGAGACTAGAAACGAGAAGTTTGCTGCGATGAGATTGAAAATAAAAAAGACAAGAAGTCTGACAAAATTAGTGACTTGGTATATTAACCTCATGTACTACTACTACATCAGAGCTCTAAAGCTCTTTTCCCTGTTAAAAAACCTGAATTTTCTCAAAACATCAGTATTTCATAACTATGTCCCATGTTTTACATACCCAAACTACAGCTCCCTTCCAGCCATCATTGAATTTAAATATTCCTGGTACAATAAATGTTAAGAAAAATACATTCTTAGAGCATGGAGAAGAATCTTCTTTTCTGAAGATTTCTGAACAATATTCAAATTTCCTTGGCCACTTTCCCAGTTCATCTGAATAGGACTTCCGCTCTCCAGCTATTCACGTACAATGTGCTTCTTACTTTTACGAAAGAGAAAACCCTCCAAGACAAGAATTTCTTGTAATTTATGTATTTCTTTTGTAGTCCTACAAAAAAATATTCCACCTCTGCAGGAGTTAAAACATTTAAAAATAAATTCAGTGGAAAAAATAAAATCACATCTCTTCAGTTGACAAGGTACTATTTTAGGCCTAATCATTTATACACACACAGAGCTGCCCTATTATCTACAGCCCCAATGAATGATGCCGGATGAGCGCTGGTAATATACATAAAGGAGAGAAGAAACATAGCTGACAGAAGCACTTCAGTTTGTGAAGGAGACATGAGGAGCGACAGCATCCAGGAGATTAGCGTTTAAGGTCACAACAATCAAATCCCAAATCAAATTCACAACTGCATCAAAGCAACACAGGTTCAGTCTCAAGGTTTCATACCAGAATTTAAGTTTCTACACTCCTAATTATGGTCCTATTCAGGAAAAAAAAAAATCACCTTATTAACTTTAAGCACAAACTTAAACCAATCCAGCTGAGAATGAGGTACAAGCCTGTGTTTAAATTAACCATGTGCATAAATGTTACTGGAGTCAGCCTTAAGAGGCTCTTCGAATGCTTTAATGAATGATCATGACAGAGCATAAAAAAATACACATTTCATTCTGTTCATCTGTGCAGTATCTGACAACAGAAATCACATGCGAACATGAAGTTAAAGATAGTTCAGTTTTCTCAAAAATCTCCAACAACCCTTAATTGCTGAGATTTTTTTTTTTAGCGAGGACGTTTCAAGAGTTCTAACTTTGATCCATAGACTTTATCTGTATTTTTAGAAGAAAGAATAAGGCTAACGAGATCCAAAGTTATCTGTATTCAATACAGATAGGGCTATAATGCACCCTTACGTGACCTTTACCTGTTTCTACATCTGTTACATGCAGCATGGAATCAAAGCCCCCACTGAGGATCCTCCTTCCACAAGACGACCACCGGGCAGCTCGAACAGCACAGGAATGACAGGAATATGTTTTCAAGCAGCAGCCTGTATCTACAGCATCCCATACCTTAAAAAGAAGGATAAGGACAACTTTATAAAGAATCAGAGTATTTTTTTCAATGTACTGATTAGTAGCTACAGCATATCATCATGGCTGAGAAAGCTTTGCATTCCGAAGTTGTATTTGCTAAGCTGTAAAAGGATGTTTGAAATAATTGCATGGTTGATTAGAATTAGAGCATTTAATTAACAAGGCACAAATCAGTAATACATTTTTATGACTTGTATTATTTCTTGAAATGTCTACATTGCTCTCAATGGCAGTTCATGTTGTACTTTCCCCACTCATAATGCTGTCATACTTCCATGCAGGGATGTATTCAAATACACTTTCCCTTTAAATCATTTTTCTTCCAAATTTTTGTCTCTATCATATCTTGCTTTACATTGAGTAAGAGGAATCCTAGCAGATTCCAGCTTTCCTATCTGCCTGTAGATAGGCTATTATCATATTTCTCACTCAGTTTGTAATTTTAAGTAGAATTTTACCTTAACTTCACCGAGGCAGCAGATAAGAACATCATCAAGCATCTACATGGAGCTTTCTAAGGACTGGTCTAAGTCCTCGCATTTTTCAGTTTCTTCTGGCCAGAATTAGGTTGATGCTGAGCACTTCTGAAAATCCTATTCTACTAGTCTCCCTTTTTTTTTAATATTTTCAGAACATAAATAGTCCTGCTCATATTTTTTAAATTATTTTTTGAGAAAGGTAGTTATTTCCAAATAATGTATTTTAGAAAACAGAACTAGTCTGAATTATAATTTCAGTTACCAAACATAGTTCACAACAATCAAAAGCACATCCTGTTCATGATGCTTTTTGTCAGTTTTAAGATAAAATCAGAAGTTTAGCAACAAATGGCCCACATAAAGATCCAGTATGCTCACTTCCATGAGAGAAAGCTAAATAGCAAAACTGTTTTCCCTATGAATATTCTGCTTCAGTAAAAGCTAGATTATAAAAACCCTTATAATCATACGATACAATATATAATACCTGTTAAGTTGTCTAATAAAATGGATACCAAATGCCATAACCATACCAGTAAATCCTACATTTTATTACT
>VZSC01002798.1:78242-91878 GCA_013398225.1 Steatornis caripensis | reverse complement strand
TACATTTTATTACTTCTAATATTAGTAGTACAAATAAATCAATACTTTGACAGTGCTTCACGATAGTTTTATTGCAGTTTCAGTAAATCCAAGGCAGTTTATTACTTTAAAGTCATCATTTTACTTCACGGTACTTCTCTTTGCGATTAGTCATTTTCATCCTGCAAAAACTTGCAGGATGAAAAAAACACAGCCTGTGAGCTTAGAATGTTATTCTGAATTTTGTCTGTTCTAATCAATTTCTCAACTCTAAGATTGTTTATATAATGCTGGGAACAGACTAGGCAATTAACAGAACACAAAAAATGACTTTTTTTAAAGTGCAATCAAATTCGACCTTCATGTATGTTGACACAAGAGCACTGAAGTTAGTATCACAATAGAATTGAGTGCGTGTTTGTGTATTTTAAAGGAAGTTAAAACCAAAAACACCTCAGTAAATCAGGAAACAGAAGTAGAGATTTGCTTTCTTGTGGCAACAGCACAATTCACAATACAGGAGAACGTAAAGGGGAAGGAAAAAGAAGACTTTTGGTAATGTATTTTTATCTACAATTATACTTTCTTCTCACTGGACAAAAAGGACTCGCCAACAATATCATTATATAGTCCATACTCAGAAGAAAACATTCCATTACAGAAAATTATTTCATCAAAGTATCTTCTAGCATGGAGTGCAGTTCTGCAGCACAAAGCAACCAATTATCAGTAATTACTTGAACAGTCAGTTAAGACTGGAACCATGATGGCCATGCCCTAAGTATTCTACTCTATCCACAAGAAAAGAAATCAGGAAAATTTTAATATTAAACTGCTTTTTGAACATAAGTTTCTCTGCTTTAATGAGTTTTAACGACCATTTCAAGCTTCACAGTATTAAAAAAGGGTTAATTGCATCTTGGAGGGCTTTTAATATGAGGAAGCTAATGAATGAATCAAGATGAAAGGAAGAACAGGTGGTACACGCTTCAGATATTTTTCTGTCATGTTTTAGTGATTAAGTATGAAAACTCAATTTTCACAAGAAGGATGAAGTAAAGCAAATTCAACAGCACTTCTGAGTTCCTGCTTCATTAAAAAAAAAGCTGTATAAATGGAAAAAGTGCACCCCTAAAGCTGCACATTTCCCTCCATTATGTGAAATGGAACAAACGATCGACTCTTGTAGATGAGACCACTGACCGCACACAAGGGACAAGTTACCAAATACCATGTTTCTCTCCACTGCTACGCTTTCCATCAGCTCTTTTTTCTCGGGTAATGGCAGTGCTACGATTCCTTCTGAGATTAGAGCTGTGTCGGCAAGGCAATCTTGACTGAGGAAACTCACTTAGCTTATTGCCAATTAACGATAACTGATTCGGGTATTGAGGAAAAAAGGTTAAGAGTTAAACGAGCGCTTAGGGGAGCACGTTCCCTCCGCAGGCCCTACTTCAGTCCAGCACTTCTTCTCCGCTATTCCTACCCCAGCTTCCCCTGTTTTCACCAGACGTTACGCTNGACTGAGGAAACTCACTTAACTTATTGCCAATTAACGATAACTGATTCAGGTATTGAGGAAAAAAGGTTAAGGGTTAAACGAGCGCTTAGGGGAGCACGTTCCCTCCGCAGGCCCTACTTCAGTCCAGCACTTCTCCTCCGCTATTCCTACCCCAGCTTCCCCTGTTTTCACCAGACGTTACGCTCAGTCCCTTCCACATCTTTTGGCAAGGCAACGGACATCACAGGAGGCTTNCTTATTGCCAATTAACGATAACTGATTCGGGTATTGAGGAAAAAAGGTTAAGAGTTAAACGAGCGCTTAGGGGAGCACGTTCCCTCCGCAGGCCCTACTTCAGTCCAGCACTTCTTCTCCGCTATTCCTACCCCAGCTTCCCCTGTTTTCACCAGACGTTACGCTCAGTCCCTTCCACATCTTTTGGCAAGGCAACGGACATCACAGGAGGCTTGGGTCAGAGCCTCGGGGTTTCTTGTTGCTTCTCCTTGTGTCTTATCCTTTTCATCCCCTGCTCTTTGCTTCTTATTGCTTCTCTGCTCCTTCTGTCCAGATGTACATCTCTCCCTCTATCTCCTCTCACCATCTTCTACGTGTCCTCACACACATCCTCATGTTTCCTCATGTGTGTGCTTGTGTTCTCGCCCTCAGCAGCTGCTCCTTTTCTTCAATACGCGTGAACAGAGGCACCACACGCTCCTCTGAAGTTCTGGCCCACAGCGAGTTGTTTTCATCCATTTCAGAGCAAGGTGCAACCAGCTGTAGCAGCACAGGGCAGCTCACAACCTCCTCCTACACGGGGGAACACTACAGCCCCTGCTACCAAACCCCTCAGTTTATGCCAAATACAAGCAGTCAGTTCAAACAAAAATTTAGGACAGACTTCTGTCAAGATACAGACCAGTGCAAATCCACTGGAGCCCACAAATGTGCTTTTAAAGAACGCTAAGAGGTGCCACTGCTGCTGTGGCTTCACAGCTTAATGGACAGAGAAGACAAAGAAGGTAGCAGAACAGGATGGCAGACCCTGTCCTGCTGTGCAGCGGCAATGCTCTGCAAGCTTCACCCACGTGCATTCAATCCTAGGTATGATTCCATAGGAGCTGCCTGGGATTTTCCTTCAAGTCTCATGTCCAGTGAATTTAGCTCAGTGTAACTTTGATACATTAGTGTGTGCCCTGCTGCGAGGACGATGCCGTGCAGTGCATTCCCAGGACAATTTCATAGTTTTAAGTTCAGTATTCGTCTTCCACAGGAAAAGGGAAGCTCCACTTGCTATTTGCAAGAAGTGGTATTCGATATGTACAGTTAGCTCTTCAGCAACCACTTACGAGATGCAGCCGTGCCCACAGAAAGTCACATAAAGGTGAACCACTGAATATGAACGCAAAAAAAATGGTGTGCAGAACTGAAAACAAGGCAGTTAAAGGACAAAATATGCTCCTTTTGTACAAATCAGAAATACAAAAATGTGGGAGCTATGAACACTGAGCTGTAACAGAATATGCCTGCCCCAAGTTACAAACACTGTTCTGTGTCTAGAAGTGAGAGTTGTTAACCATGTTATGCCCACAAACGGAAAATCTACTGTATTTCATTACCATGGGAAGATGCTTCAAATCCCATCAATGCATCATCACAAAGCAGCAACCCAGTCTGCATTTTCTTAGAGAGCCTCTTAGGTAGTTCCCCATTCCTGTGGTATGGCATTTCTACAGCTTAACCATAATAAGGGGAAAATGTGGCTAGAGGGAGAGTTCCAACATACTCCTTCCAAAGCTTCAGATGAATGTCTACTCAGCAGCTAATGCTCACTCTGTACAGGCAGCCAGTTCATTAAAAAAAGGAGGAAGGGGGATGCAAAGGGATGAGTCCTTTGTATGTGAGTTTGTCTCTCTCTGCCAAATACTCAGATGCCAGATTAATGGATTCTCCAGGATGAAAGGCATTTCAGGTTTTTTCTTTCACCTGTGATAGTCAAGTACATTAAGAATAACTTGTGTGGAAATTATTTTTTTCTAGTTTTTCTTTCCTCACTTTTTCCATACGCTGGATATGCTGGCTCAAACCAGGATGGAATAATAGGCCTGGAACACTGCATGGGCATAACCAGCAGAGTTGATACGGGATAACCCGTATCCCCAAAGAGCGTCCAACATGATGCCTGAACCCAGAAGCACGTTCTCTAAATTACCGAAGTGAATAATAAACAACTAGAAACTATCGACTGTGGCAATTCTGTAAGGAATATAGAACTAGGATACAATATAGCCACCAGACTTTCACCTCAATAGAGAATTTTTTCAGGGCCTGGTATAAAACAGGATCCCCTGGGAATTAAGGCCATTAAAAACTTTCTATTTCAAGTGACTGAACTTGTTGATCATGCCTTGCCTGCCAAAAAGGAACATGAATTACAGACTGTTACAGAAGAGGATCCCAAACTCATTCTTCTGAAAGGCATCCACATATGAGGATTTGTATCCAAGAACAGCCTAAGGCTGAATGTAAAGGCTGCAACACTATAATTTAAAAAGTCACGGTTGCAACAACTACAAGCTTTAATCTCAAAGTAAGTGTTTTTAAGAAATTAAGTGTCTTAGAGCTATTTAGAAAGTTGTATTTTAAATACCAAAGGATGCTAACCTTAAGTATACCTAATAATAAATAACTTTAAAACAAAGATTTATAAAAATCAACTCATAGATCTACATATTTAGTACATAATAAATTACTTGGGCAGAGAGAACAATTCAATAAAAAATACACAGGCTGAGATAGATATCTTCCTTCATAGGCATTTAAACATATGCATCAAGTATTATAGGACTAGACGCTGTCTGAAAGGAGGACAGATTTATATTAAATTATTCTTACCAAGAAATCAACAGGCTGAGAGAGTTGGGGTTGTTCAACCCGGAGAAGACAAGGCTCCGGGAAGACCTTATAGCAGCCTTTCAGTATCTAGAAGGCATCTACAAGAGAGCTGGAAGAGGGACTTTCTGAAAGGGCACGTAGTGATAGGACATGGTTTAATGCTTTTAGAATGAAAGAGGGTAGATTTAGATTAGATATAAGAAAGAAATTCTTCATGATGAGGGTGGTGAGACACTGGAACGGGTTGCCCAGAGAAGCTGTGGATGCTCCCTCCCTGGAAGTGTTCAAGGCCAGGTTGGATGGGACTTTGAGCAACCTGGTGTAGTGGAAGGTGTCCCTGCCCATGGCAAGGGAGTTGGTACGACGATCTTTAAGGTCCCTTCCAACCCAAAATATATGATTCTATGATTATAGATGGTATGTTTCTAGGTCCTATTTTTTGACTAAAAGCTTTCAGGAAAACAGCCCCTGAAAATAAAGTACTTTGGTTTGAAGATAATAAAAACTCTCTTGGAAAGTCACAAAAGAAAGCAGGAGACAATAACCATTTGATACTCAAGTAAACAGCAGCCACAGCTATGCTATCAACCAGCTCATAGGAAGCAAAATAAAGGCTTTATCTTACTGACCATCCAAACTAGGCATTCAGTCCGAGGAAAAAAAGTCACAGCAACATAAGCAGAGTAACCAAAGCACTGTGAGAACTCATCTAGGATCTGAAGACTAATGAATTAGGAATTGAGCAAGTCAAGTCTCTTGCACTGTTATTCTATGATTATCTATGACGTGCTTGCCTCCAAGCAAATTGGATTGCAGAAAAGAAAATATAGCAGCCTTACTTTTAGAAAGAGAAAGGTGCATCTATTCAAACAGACAGTCATTAATTGCACAGTGAACCCAAGAACAATGATTCAATTGTGATAAATTAGAGGTTGGAAGCAAGTATCAGGAATTAAGTTGTACGCATTTTGAATTTACATGCATAAAGGAACTACAGCAGAGCCAATCAAGAATACTAAACAAGAAATTAACTTCTGGAGCATGCATATCAGAATTAAAAACTTTTTTAATGGATCGATTCAAGTTAATTTCAACATAACATCCATACTAAAATAACAGAACTCTTCCCTCTCCATTTAACCACGTTGTGCCATTCTTCTGTAATTACCAACTTCCTCTGTCAATGGTTCCTACTACATCAACGACAGCAAGACTTTGTTTCCAACTTTTCAATTAATCTGAATACAAAGATGGCATTCAAGAAACAGCTTTGTTCAAGGATGAGGTGGGATAGTACTGAGTTAACGGAAGCATGACTAGAACATACCCCTCTCTCTTCCCAAAGCATGCACAGACTTGTGAATCTGAAGAGACACAACCCTCTCCTTTCCCTTTTTGGAATAACATTGCTCCTTGGTATGTCTGAAGGAGAAAAAAAATGGGGCGTTTTCCCCCCCTTTTTCTTTAACTGCAGAACTGAATTAGTCTCTGAAATCTGAACATGTCGTATCTGCTAGCACGAAGAGAGTTCAAGAGAATGGTACTCCCTGAACCATACTGCTTTTCTGATCTCATCAATATCTAAATAGTGTAATTTCTAATAAATACAGTAAAGAAGGAAGCCCCACACTATCTACAGAAAATCATGTCTTTTCTGGTTTGCAAAGCAGGGTCAGAACTGTATTTTAAAAGGTTCTCCAAAAGTCAATGAGCCAGAGGGCAGAAGCAGTCCCACAGAAAAATTACAAAGGTATTTGCTGCTGCTGCTTCTTCGGATTCCCTACTTAAATGAGGCGCAGCTTTGCGCAGGACTGCAAGAGTTAAAAGCGCCCCTTGGGTATCCCTAAGCAACAGCAGCAAGGATAAGAAGTCACTCACAAAAACAGGTACATTCTTCTGTTCATAGAATTAAGGCAAGAGAACAGCTGAAAAGCAATAAATGCCAAGCATTAGAATTGTTAGGTGTGCCTAAGCCTCTCCAGCCACTGTGTGACTGAGAAAATTCTGGTCTTGAACAGGCATGAAGTATAGTATGTATAAATCCCTAGAGTAACTGCAGAAGATTTAGAATGTTTCATTAATATTTCAATTCACATCTTCTTAAAATAGTGAGCTAAATATTACAGTTTTAGTAGAAGGTAAAATTTGTTGAAAGAAGAATTAGAAAACGGTAACTGTCTTTGCACTCTCTTGTATGAACACATCCTTAAACTGTGCAAAAACTAAGAGCTAAGGCCCAGGAAAAACTATGAGCTAAGGTCTAGCTTAGTGTATAACCTGTAAGCATTAATAAACTTATTTTCATAGAATTATGAAGGATGTAAACAGGTGTTCAGATTGTTATACAGACTATGAATGATTGATAACATTTGGGGCATATCAGCTTAATTTGTAAACCAAATGTCCCGAAAAAGAGTTTTTCAGCAGGATTCTGTAAAGCTAGATAAAGCTAACGCTTCTTCAGATGTGTTGAACACTTGCTCCAGGAATGTTTAAAAGTGTGCTAGGGAACATATTTTAAATGACATTCATCTTCCTAATCTAGACACGCTGCAAGAAGTATATATCAACACTGCCATTTGAGCAAGCACTTACAGATTTCCACTAGGCTTTCCTCTTGCCATAAACATAATTCAAAACATGATTATCTTACAAATCCAAAGCATAGGACTAGTGACTTATAAAAAAAGAGTCAACTTTACTGTTAAAAAAAGAGTCAACTTTATTATTACTTTAATGTCTAAATAAGAGTTTGTATTTCGATAGTTTATTACTAGACTATCCTCACTGTAGAAACAAGATGAATGGAAAGTAGCAAAATACAATAAATTCAATTAGCTTAGCATAAGGTCTACCTTCATTTTTTTTCGCCAAAAATTTTAATATTCAAATGTTTCAAGTACATTCATCAAACCAATTACATGAAAAATCCTCTCTCTTCCAAAAAAAAAATAGAACAGTATATTAGATCTTAAGATAGCTCTTATTTTGTAGGGGGCTTTATCCAGGCAGAAGCATTTTAAGTTGTAATACTGGTAGCATACTGCTAACCAAGTTAGCAATACTACTAGAAACTAGTCAGTGGTAGGAAAACTGCTTTGCAAACATGTCAACAAGCTTTAATCTTGGTGAATACAGCAAAGGCTGAGTTAAGTACAAGCAGTACATTCAGCTTCAGGAGGCAGCACAAACATACTAAATGTGCCTATGAAAAAAATTTCCAATTATTTGGTGTGTTTTATTTTCATCTTCCCTCCCACAGAAACTCAGCACCCCTTTCCCCAAGGGAGACTCGATCGTTGTTAATTATGAAGCTTCATTCGTGTGGTTTTGCCATTAATAGGGAAATAAAAACCTAATCAAAACTGTACGTCGAGCTGCCAGCATCCTATAAAATGATTTCAAGAAAACACTAGGAGACATGACATTCCCAGCTGGCAAAGGGAGAGACAAGAGAAGTAAAACAGAATCCTGTAAAAAGAAAACAAAACCCCCACATCACTATTGCAAGAGCTATCCTTCTGATTATATACACTAAGGGAATACTCTTCATAAAGCTTTAATAACAAGAGCTATTACACTTAACCTACGCTTGTTTGTTAGCCATCTACTCCTGGAAATACACCTAATGATTCCATACTTCAATAGCTAACTTGTAGCACAAGAAAAATGTAATCGGCCAATCAAAGGTGAAAACATAAATAATTTTACAGCATACAAATTGGCTGGGCTTTTTGCCAATATAAATAAGGAATGTAGCCTCCATGGGAACCTTTCAAGTCAAAACTGGCAAACAGAACTCGTAAGAAAGATGTAAACTATTTTAAAAAAATGGTAATGATGAGACAGAACAAGACTGATATAAACATTTCATAGATAATTCTATTAGAGAATTTGCAAATTATATACTGCCGTTGTATCAAAAGCTAAAGTTTTGCCTCATGTGCTGTATTTTTGTCAGGACATACTAATCTCACCTGCAAATAACTTGTTTTCCAGCCCCTTGATTCAGAAATGGAAAAAGTAAAGAAAACATGGATTATTAGTGAAGTCCTATTTCATGGATGCTACTCGTGTCTGGAATTACGGAAAGACAGACACGATGGATAGCTGGGACAAGACATTATTTCCATTTGGTGGTTTTCAGTATTCTTCACCTGTTAACTAGATGCAGTTCCTGGACAAACAAGCTCAATCCTCCGGCATTGCACAACCCTCTCAGAGGGAGGCCTTCACTCTCAGTTGTTTGGATAGCACATACACGCACATTTCTCCTCCGGATGAAATGTTGCTAAACATTGACAAGTAACACACATACGGATGTTGCAACATGAAATATCGGAATACTAATAACATACTTAAATGCCCAATTAAAGTAAATAAAAGCTAGAGTATTACACAATTATTCAGAAATAGGCCCTGCTGCCTTTATAAACTGAAGCTACAGATTAGAATTAGTTTGTTTATAAAGGATGTTCACCTAAAATTAACATCTCTGTGATGCGAACTGAAATAAAACTGTCAAAGTATGAACACGCTTAGGGGGAAATCTTGATCTGCCAGGTCATTTACATGAAAACACATTTAAAATTTCCAAAGTTATTCAATAGCAGTTTTATCTGAGTGCTTTCATGACACAGCAACTCATTGTAAAATTTTCTAATGTTATTATGCAATGTAGATAAAATTTTACAAAAATCAGTTATGACTTTATTATTGCTGAGATGGACAAAATAATTAGGTGTGGAATAAACAAAAAAATAATCTAATACTTCCTTTATTTGACAGAATGGTATCTTAGACAAGTTTGTTATATTTAACAAATCAATGAAAAACTTAAGGAGACCTTAAATTCTGCTGCTACAGTCCATTATGACATGCAATTATGAGAAGATAAAATTATTTCAGTGCAAGTCCTCAGAGAGGCCATTAAGATGCCATTAAAAGACCATTACAATGTTTAACCTCAACAGTAAAGCTACTTCATTACAAGTTATACCATCATTTTAAAGAAAGGAACACAATTCTCACCAAAAAGAAGTATTTAACTCACAATAACTACATCATCCTCATTTTTGCTCTTTTATTTGCAATTTTAAAGTTCGTTAACCTTTTGCTTGCTCATGTAAGAATCAAGATCCAAGTGGTCCAATTTTCAGATGTCTTGGCACTTACAAGAGTCATTAATGCTAATGAAATTTGAGGGCGGGGGTTCAATAAACTTTAAGCTTTAGATTGAGTTTGAAAATTTGGATTTTAATCTCTCAATGTTACAGCATCTACTATAACTTACCCTCCTAACTGAGGGAATACTAACAGCACTATTAATTTCTGGTTAAGCAACTAGCAGTTTCATATATATGCCATATAAGTATGCAGTTAAGAACAATTAGGCAATATATTTATGACTACCTGATAAGCATTTGGGTCTGGAAAAATATTGCAAAAGGACTTTCACATTCATTAAATGCATGGTGATTCCTCACCTTTAGGCACCGAAGATAGCTTCTCTTTACAGTCTAGAGATTCTCTAACCTTTGCTTCACTTTCCACCAGAAGGATAATTTCCCTCAAAATCGGAGCAAGTCATCCCTGCAGAAAGTTTGGGTTATTTTGTATGTGCTACAAGGCTAACCTAGCAGCTAGTCCGACGTGGCTCTGCCACAGTGAAGTGACTGATTCACAGCTTCAAAGACAGGAGAGGTGTCAGAGAGAGTTGTCTGGGCCTCGGCGTCTCGTGACACCGCAGAACACACCATGCTTACAGAGCGGCATCCTCTCTCCATGCGCCAGCACAGCCACATCACAACACGAGTGATTTGCTGCTGAATACAAACCAAACGCGTCTTCCTATGGATGAGCAGGCCAGAATCTGACACGGGCACTGCTCGGGAGAGGGGCTCAGGGGAACAATAACCAGACGTTTTGTTACTAGATACGATCTTAAAAGGGTACTGTTAGAGAACGTGCCATTAAGTGTCGATAATCAACAGTGGGTTTCAATCTGCTTCAGTTTCCAGAACTGAAAGAAACCCCCTGTGGGGACACAGACTACGCACCTACCTTAAACCGACTGTCAAGTAACGCACTTTTCTTAATCACTTTTTACAGATCCCTTAGAAGTAATCTGTGTTCCCAAGGATCCAGTAATCACAGACTTAAGATGTTACTACTACCTATTAAATGATATTTTCAGAGTATCATTACATTATTGATAGTATGATCACCACTACTGTGCAAGATTTGGCCTATCATTTCTTATAGAGGTACTTCAGCTTTGAACCTCTCACCCAAAATAAGTGAAAATTTATTAACTTCAGTAGTAATTGATTTTTCAACTCTGATAATTACAGGCTAAAGGCGGGAGTGGGGTGAGACATGGAACCAGTGCATCTTCCTTGAAGAGTAAATTATTCCACACCATTTAGAAGTAAAAAATTTTTCCCCAGCCAACCCAAAATACATGTTTCAGGATCAAAGTACTAAACATCCATATACACACGCTGTTTAAACAATACCTGCAATAACTAGAACCGCTTCTACACTTAAAATCAATTGTGATTTTGACTAGTGACCACAGCATTATCAAATAGCATAGACAGATCTAGATTCTATAAATGAAAGAGTGTCCCATAACATATTGCACGTGCCTGATGTTAAATACCGCATTAATGGGCAAGATAAAGCAGCATTCCATTTTCTTAAGTGTCATAGTACTTTAAGGACCAATATACACTTTAATTCTTAACATCTTTGATCACTATTTAAGCAAAAGGCTTTTAAATTTGAGGTAGTCTTTTTAAAGACATGTTTTTAAAATGAAACTTCAGAGCATTTTTAAATGCTGGAGTACTCCCATACTCACTTAAAAATAAAACCAACCTACAGCTCGTTGCTTGAGAGGGTTTGGGGTGGTCTTGTTTTTTCTTAAACGGGTTTCACAACACAATCACGGACCATCTGACTTCAGTTCATTGTTTTGTAGCATTTCCAGTAAACATCTAGTTAAGATACGGCACCAACTTTTAAATTTTAGGGGCACAAAATTTATACATGTACAGTGCATGCGTGGCAGAGAACTTTGTTTTCTAAACAGGGCTGAGGGCTGCAAGTTTCAAATACGCATTCAGTTTTAGTATCGTAGTGGAATACAAGGCACATTTTAAAAGTGACAAATTCAGTTTCAACAAATTAAATACAGCAGGAGCTATATATCTTGCCTGTTAAACTGAAGTACCAGCAGCACAGGTTCCACCCCTACTGAAATAAAAAAATATTAAAACAAGCTCAGCAAGATGATCTTGCTGTTTGGAAGTACTTCCAGGGAAGTGGGCAACAAAGAGAAGCACTAGCACAATTCACTGTTCCTTAAGACATCATCTGAAGTTCTCTACAAGAATGACTGCCATGCCAGGGCAGGGATATAAACTAAAAATTGAGAAGATGTGTTGAACAACAAGAGAACTATCAAATTTTATCATCTATTTAAACTATAATCAAGGTGGGTAGGTACACAGAGTTGTGTTGAAAAGCAGCTTAGTTTCTGGTAATACATAGAACAGCTTTAATTCATATGATGGTTAGAACCTATGGCATAAATCTGTTCAAAACACAATCATTGTGCAGTTACTAGCATTTTTTATTGGTTACATTTCTTTACAGTATTAAAGTTGAGAGAAAACTGACATACTTATTTTCATTATTTTTAATTTTTTCTACATTGCCAAGCGAAATCTTCACAGTTCTAGTTTTCTTCCTTGAAATCAAAATGAGGTTATTAACAAAATTCTCCTGAAACCTGAAATCTTGCCTGCTCATTTAAAAATTTCATAGAAATTGCACAGACATACTTTCAAAACACATTGATTCCTTCTGCAAAAGCACATATTTGTTTGTTAGAATGTTTTATATTGCATGTATCATTTTAAAACACACTAGAAAACTACAGCTATTTGCAGCATAAATTCTTCATGTAATTAGATCAAGATCTCCAAATACACTGATCCTGCTCTTCACTTTTATTTTGGCAAGCAGCTAGTTTTCCTAGTTCTTCTTTGTTCTTAAAAACAAGAAATTCCAAAAGAATGGAGATGCAATAGAGGTAAGAGCAGCATTCTTTCCCCTTTTCCCTATTCCAAGATTTGGGAAAATACTTTGCTTTTCATCAATATCAGATCACTTTAAGTTTAGCCCTGTTGGCTAAGAGCCCTTGAAAGGCCAGCAAGACATTTGCGGGACAGCAGTGTAGCTGGCAGCAAATGCCCTCCGACGGGGATGCCAGCTCCTCAGACCAGTCCAGCATCCTCCATACTACACAGCTCCCTCCAATGCTGGTTTCAGCATAAACTCTGTAGTATCAAGACCTCAAGTGTAGGCAAGTGAATCAGTCACATTACACACAGCACTTGCCTGTCTCTAAAAGGCAGGGAAGCTGCAATCTCTGAAAATTAGACTAATGGAGAAACACTAGGAACTGGAAAAAGTTGAACATATATTAAGGTATAGGATCCATGTCATCACGGATTTGAAGATACTTCATTTCAGATACATATTTTAATATCCAGACGAATAATAAATTCAGGACTGAGCATCACAGCTTGTTGTAGCATTTTACTGAAGCTGTATTACACAATCAGAAACAAGCTGGAGTGATCTTTACCTTCAGAGGAAGAAATACCAGAACAACCTCTGGCAGCTGAGCAACTTTAACAGCTTGATTCATTTCCACAGAACTAGCCTTATCCTGCAGGAGTTCAGAAAGAGGGGTGAAGAAAAAATATGGCTGCAAGCCCACTGTTTGATTAAGTTCTTGCAGTAAAGGTCTTGAAGTAAGAGCAGATTTTTTCATTGCTCTGAGTGGAATACAGTTTGAGAAATACAAGAAGCAGTTTGGTTATTTAAGTGACATTGTGGGTAAGATGAAACTTTAGCTGTAGCAGAGATAACTTTGTAGGAGAATCAGTTTACACACTACAAGAGAGCACCCAAAAAGGTAACTTATTTTGATAGCTTATTTAAAATTATACCGGATTTTTTTTAACTGTTCTGAAGAACACACCTAACCTGAAGGCTACAGAGATAAACTTTCATTGAGGTCTTTTCAAGATTCGTCTCCATAAGATGTTATCTAGCAGGATGGATGTACACACACAGTAGGAGCCTCCACTTGTTCAAGTTACACCAGGGTCACTGTCCTGGGTTCGGCTATGATAGAGTTAATTTTCCCCAGAACGCTGGCAGGGGGGTAGCCGACCCAAAGCAGGC
>VZSC01002798.1:66006-77711 GCA_013398225.1 Steatornis caripensis | reverse complement strand
AGTGAGCGAGCGGCCGCGTGGCTCTTTGTTGCCGGCTGGGCTCAAACCACGACAGTCACCCAGAGTGAAAATCTTTCCTATTTTTCTGTGGAAATTTGTTTGTGCCATTACTGAGCTATTATGATTTTTGTGTGTCTCTAAGAACTGGGGAAAGTAATGGGAAAAACACCCAGGAAGTTTATGGTCTAAATGGCAAAGGTCTCTGGGTAGAAGGTTTGGTCTCCTGCTTTCCCTGGAACAAGCCACTATGTATGCTGTGAATGTTACGCCTTCTAATGCGCACATCGAACTGCTGCATGTGAATTGGAAGTGTGTACTTCCTATGCAAATTAAAGAGCCTCCAGACAACAACTCTGAGCACAAAGCTGCCTTCCATAATACTCGCTGATGATTCCTCTTAGGGAGATCAGCACAAGGTCCAAATCTCTCTGCTGCAGGAATTCCTGCTCAGGTGGGTCTCCAGTGCATAGCTGAGGGCAGATTCTATCTAGAACGAAGTCTGTGAAAAATACTGTTAAATCCTGGAAGCTGAAGAGCATCACAGAACAATTAACGTGGTGGGATACAAGTGATTATTACATTAAGGATGTTTGTATTTCCTGGCCACTAACAATGAGTGTCTCAAGTATTTGGAAGAGTAGGAGGCAGATGCCCCAAAGACCTTGGGATTTCTCAAAGGTTCACGTTTGGCTCCATTCAGTGCCTCCTATAAGATCTGCTGACTCAAAGCAAACAGTTTGCACCACAGATGGGGATGGCTGTCTTCCACAGAGCCTAGGTTTTCTTTAATGCGTGCAGCAGGACACACAAAAGGTATTCCTCAGCATATTCCTGACATTTAAATGTAGTAGAGACAATCCTGCTCTGCAGTGGCTATCTAGGAAACAAGCCAGTTGTAAAACTTGTCCATTTTCTCTTTTTTTTTTTTTCAGTTTCCTGCCAAACACACACTACAACTCAGTTTTCTTCACTCAGTGCAGCTGTCACCATAACTATTCCTTGGCTCACTGGTGGGGCACTGCACAGTTGCAGGGCTTGTAAGCATGCCAAGAAGCTTACTCTGACCAACAGAAGTCTCACCTTCCCTTACAGTTTCCCTCATGTTACAGACAAAAATATTCCACTTCCACATTTATCTCCAGCATGCTGGAGCCATTACGCTAATTCCTGCTCTTCACTTCCATGTGTGTCTACACTAAAGGGAGAGGTACAGTTTTGGTTTGTTTCCCCAGGTGGTAAAGGCCCCACCAGCATTACTCCAACTGTCTCAGGTTAACTGAGACTTGACTAATTCACCAGAATTTCAGCACAGATGTAAAAAATCGGCTGTGTCATCCTATTTTCTTTTTGAGTATATTCTCTTTTCAAGTGAAGTGATTACAGCAGCTCCTCTTCTCCAAGCAATTTACACAACGTCAACATGCATCATTAGGATACTCAGATTTTTTTTTTTTGATGGAATTCAAGTATCTACATATTAACAGCTTTACACAAAACAAAACTGATTAGCTTTTGTTATTTCTCCTTTGCATATCTATGCAATCCGTTAGACAGAAAGGGGCCTGGCATTCATATGACAAATAACAGAAGATTGCAAATATGTTTAATATTCCTCTTTGTAATATAGTTTGGTTCCTATAACATCATTTAGATTGCCCTAAGGAGTTTCTGTACTTTATAACATTTAATTCCTCTCCTGCAAAATCTTGAAGAACAACCTATTACATAATGAACCCAACAGTAACTTATTGACAATGATTTCATGAAGGCATTCATCCCAAAGGGCATTAGTAGGTAATTTGCAAACCTAATATACTTCTAGTCAGCAGAGAGGGTTTTCTATGTTCGCTTACATTCCTGTAATGTAGTACAGTGATATAGCCAGCCTGAAGTTGAACAACAGATCTTTGATTATATTTTTAATCAATACAGAGCACAACAGTTTGCATCAAATTTTAAGATTTGGAAAATAACCTTGAAAGAATGGCTGGCTGTTTCTTTCACATCCTCCAAAAGACTTTGGTAAATAGACCTTTCTTTGTTAATACATCAGGGGGCTGTTTACTTTAATAATAGATTCAGCAACATTAAACACAGCCTCAATGTTTTTTTAAAAAACACATAATTTTTTTTAAGCTGATAAGCATCTAAAAATTGGGTATTTACTTTATCAGGCTATCACATGGTGAGAAAAATGATAGCAATTTAAGATACAATAAGCTGTGCCTTAAAGAGGGATTATTATTACTGACGATCAAACATTTCAAAGCTATTTGCAAGACGTAACTAATTCTTTTAATTTAAACTAGTAGTAGAGCCTAAATAAGAAGCCCTGCTATAAAAGTGTGCGTGAAAGCACCTGTAAATATTCAAATTGTGCAAGTTAAAAAGTATCTACTATATTACTCTATAGTAAGAGCTTAGAAATTAAGTAAAAAGCTTGCACAATTATTGTGGTTTTGTCATATTAAGGACATGGTATTACTAACTTTCATTTTACAGCTGGTATAAAAGCATACCCTCAAAGCTGGAAATAGAAAATAATAATACTCCATGCTAAAAATCTAGAACTAGGTTAAAACCTACTTTTTTCCTATTCAGATGTTGACATGAAACCATGAATCAATGACAATGTAGAGTTATCAAGGAGCAGATACGAACATACTGACACTTACAAACATTGCTTGGCATTTACATAGGACCCAATTAATTATTTTTAATTATATAAGCAAACATAATATTTAGATATTTGTCAAATTACACACCACTGCCCCTCCCACACACGTTTTTCCTAAAGCCCGACAAATACAGTTCATTTTAGCAAGCAATAATGATAAGATTCACATAGTGCAAACCTACTCAACCATCACATCAGTGCAGTGATACCATGAGAAATCCCACTGCTAAACTCATCCCAGAGGAATATCCACCTAGCTCGGGACGGCATCACACCACCCGCGCTCCGCAGCTTCTAGCACCCAAGCTGGTTTGATTGCTCTATGCACTGCAACATGCACAGAAACCCAAAGTAACTTCCACCATAGGCACCGGAGTGCTCGACTCCTTGGCACTACCACAACGTAAACGTTTAAGGAATACAACTGCACGTCAGGTAGAATTTGGTTCAGCATTTCTCACTGCAGTACGACACACTTAGAGAAAGTGCTACTTCACTACAGAAGTACTTCATTGCATTTGCTTCGCTATCATTGTAGAACTACAGAATGAATAATTTAAAAATTAAAAGTTAATGTAAATATTCTGGGTTTGAGTTACTTGAAAATTCTAGCAGCATTACAAGCTTCTGCATCTTAGCAAAAATTTAAGGAGATTACTGACCAGTTTTGAACATATTTTTCAGGAGTATTTAATTCCTATTTAAGCAAATAAAAATGAACAATTTCTAAAATAAACAATCATAATGTCAGCAGCTGCATGTCAAGCTTTTTGATAAACCAGGTAGTCCTTGCAAAGAAAAGAGTCCTTCACGTATGAAGGCAGAAAAAAATTAAGCAATATGTGTTATTTTGTTTCAACCCATTTGACATAGAAGACACATGGGTGAAAGTGTTTTGACATTCAGAACATTATCATTCAGTTACAATGGGTCTATGATGTTCTCCAAATACTTAAAATCAAAACCTGTTAGTTGTGAAAAGCTTGTTATCTCCAAGACATTCTGCAACTGAAAAATGATTATTGGGAAGTTTCCTCGATAAGTGCTTACCAATTCCAACACTATTTTCACATAACACACTGAAAACCCTTCCACAATCAGATTCGTGTTATTATTCCAGCTTCCTATCACTCAGCTTCTTCTCCATCTGTGTTGCCATCAGTAAAATACTTTTACCATTCCAAACAACATTAATCACTTCCTTGGTTATGCAATGCCTTCATGTACCTGCGGTTATCTGCACTCCCGCTGCACAAAGCACTGATAATTAGTTTAATTAATCTTCATGACTGTTTCTAAAATTTAGTAGCTTTTCTTGCTGTTCTCTGAATTAGATTTAAATTGATGTCTGAGAATTCAAACATCTGTTTAGCATATTGTAAGTGCTGTCACTAAAAACTTTATTGTAAAGCATTTAATGACTTAACAGAAAAAGAGGATTAGGAAATAAAAGTTATATGTTATTACCAGGATTTCAATGGACACCTCATTCACACAGGTGAATGAAGTGTGCAGGCAAAGAGAATATACCATTAGTAAGTGAAAGTAACTGACAACAGAGGTTTTCTGTTAACTTAAAAGTTCTTTACATATAAAAGCTCTCTACATATATATATTGTAATAGATACTTACACACAAGCACGTGTAAAGTGTGCTGCTGCAAACAAGGAGACTATCATTGTTCAAGAAGGATTTACTTTTCAAGGGGAAAAACTTGAAGTGAATCCTTTGACATTTCAATTAAGTTTCTACATGAAAGGTAGGGAAGAAAGATAGAAAAGGGAAGCTGGAAACTAGAACACAGAGAGGATTTCCTAGGATCTATAGGGGTTTTTTCTTGGTTGCAGTGTAAGCTACCCTGGGTTGTATAATGCTCTTTGCCAAGAAAAACCATCCTTACAGAAAGAAAAACATACTGAGCACAGGTGCTATGACTGAAAAACCCCTTCTAGTATTATCATAAGCCATATTTCTTTAGCTGAAGATGTCAACACACCTTTGTAACACCTCATGATGGATCTTGACTGCCAGTCTAATTTGCTACTGCTTCTGTCTTCTTATTCTGCTAAAAAAAAGAAACAACTGCTTGCTTTTCTAAAAAAGAAAAAAATATTATATAGAGCATGGTTCAGAAGTTAAAAACAGTGCCCACATGTAGCAGGGCAAAGGGAATGGAATGACTTACTCTCCATGTATCAATGCTCAAGGTAAAAAGAGGGCCTAAATAACACTAACACTTTTAACAAGTGAAGTAAAATCTGGTTTTTATACTGCTAAGCCTTCAGAAGCAAAGTACATTTTTCACAGTAGGTAAGAAATTCCAGAAACATAAGTACTACCTTGAGTAATTACTGTTAATTAACTAGCAATGAGGCACTATTTCCAAATGTGACATTTAAAGCACATAATGTGATGGTGAATATTCACAAAGATAATTAAGTTCATCTGCTTCAAGTCCTTGATTCCAGCACATCTGAAAACACCTCTTAAACTATCATTAGACCTGTAATCAAGTATTTTGTTGCTCAGGGAAATTGGATACCTTTGCTTACCTGCTCATATAAGGATATGTGTTCAAATGCAAGTAGACTGCTTTTGTTAAGAAACTCTCCTTCAGGCAAAAGCTGAGAAAAAACCCCACTAATCCTGATTGTTTTCTCAGATGAGACAGTTAAAAATAAATTCCTCACACCATTAGATTCAAACAAAACAAAACATGACTGAACTTCCTTAACTGAACTCAAGATCACAAGACCGACATGAGGGATACTTGTTTGAAAGCATTCATCATCAAGCCGGGGTACCGCTACTGTGCATACTAAGGACAGTAACCACATTAGATTGTATACTTTCTTCCACCTTGTTTACAGCTAAGCCAAATTCATTACAAAAAGAAAAATTCAACTAAATTACAGGGATGAAATACAATGTATAATGCAAAAATGTGAAAAATTAGAAAACGCATTGACGTGATTCTGTTAGGAAAAAAGTTATAACCATTACTGTCTTCAGAGAAGGAAGAAGGCTGTGATCAACACTGATCTTGGTCTTGATCCTTGGAGAAATAAACCCTGAAAATAGGAAAAAAATTACCCCAAGAACCGGGAGTCAAAACAGTCATGCCTTGGTATTTTATCCTTTATTCCTTTGAAAGTAAAGAAAGCTTCTTTCCACTAGAAAAGAGATTAATGAATAATGTGCTCAAAGATGGAGAAGAAACATTTAGGCAGCACTCTAAGATAGAACAGAGTAAGTTTACTCTATTGCTCTCCAATCATTTGACACACAGGATTTTTAATCAGTCAAAATAACTGTGTGAATAATTGTATGTTATAAGGATGTCCTACTGGTCTGTATCTCTCAACCCAGCTTGACTAGCAGTTTTACTCTATACCTGAAGAGTCCCTCCTTATGAAAATTTTGTCAAGAATTACGTTTGGAGAGAAAAATAAGGTGAAATCTTTCTTAAAAAAGAAAAATCAAATGTTCTGAAAAAGTGTGTAGTGCCAAGAAAATCCTGACCTTGTCTAAAAGACAGTTCCTGCTGCTGCCTAGATGCGTAAGTGCACATTTACTGTTCTGCTTCAAAGGGCATCACAAGCACTGGCAATGCCGACTGTCCAGAGAACAGAGAAGGGTACGAGACACTCTATGCTGCAGGTCATTAAGCCCTGAGTCTGTACCCTGCTTATAATAGCAGTCAGCGGGACTTTGCTTGGGAAGATCATCCTCCAAGAAAGCATTGGTCCTTTTCTCATCAGTGAAAGAACAGGACCTGACCTTAAACAGCACATACATCTCAGACTCCCAATTCCAGCTTTGGGAAGAACTTCCTCAAGAGATCTACATGCTACCTACCTTCCCCAATACCTGTTTCCTTAAGCTGTAAATGGACTGAGAAAGCAAGAAAAAATGTTTGTAAGAAAAAAAACTGGAGATGTACAATTGAGAATTAAGGCCGTGTTGCTGTACACCTACTCCTAAAGACAAACACTCAGATAAAAGTGATCTTCAACCAACCTAGTCAATAATTCTCCAACAAGTAATTCTCCAACAAGTGCTCAAGGCATGTTTCAGATAACGCCAACCTACTCAGGCTTATCCAAAAAAAAAGAAATACAGTGGAGGACTAAAACTTAGTATAGATCTTTCTTGCCCCCCTCTTTATTTTGTGTAAGAACACAAAAAATACTGTTGAAACACTTTCTTACAGTCAAAATTCACTAACAGTCACTTTGGAAAGTTTCATGAGAACTAAAGTGGTCAGCAGCATAAAATGGGCAGTGAGAGGTTACATTACACTAACATTACCGAATATAAATGTTTAGCCTAAAGCAAGCCAGGTTGCCAAACAGGCATTAATTGAATACCAATTGCTATGGTACACATCCTCAAAGCTACTGCAGATTTGAAGACCCCCAGAGCAGCTGGGTACTCTCCAAGGGATACTGCTTTTTAGAACAATACAATCAGGAAATAGAAGAAATAAATAAGAAGCAACACTATGTTGTTAGTATTGTTCTCTCCTATTTTATTTCTGTGGAAGCATGACAAGACAATGCCTTTTGACATTTCAGGGGAATAAATGTGTACATTTCAGATGCTCATCACTGAATTTACAGCAAATTAAGAGGAAAAGCATCATTTTAAAACATGTTTTTCAGCTGAATTCATCTGGTCTACAGAGGTAGTATGATGGTATTAGACCATATACATCATAACATAACATGTAGATTATGCATGCTGTTTTCTCAAACCATTTTAAAATCCAAATTAAGTATTCTCTGAATTGCTACAGAGATTGGTACTAAAGGAACCTAGAATTTAACGCCCTATGTATTAGGCAGTCCAAATGAAACATCAGAAATTCTCAGCCAAAATATCCAATAAGAGTTACAAGAACAGTTGAGGCAAATCAGACCAAACAGTAAGATTCACATGACGAGAGACTTCATCTGATAGTTCAGTCATCTGTGCCAATCAATCTTTTTTAGCTAATTCCCACTATTTGCAAAAGAGGCATGCTTACCAGATGCTGAGTAACAAGGCAAGCTACCAAGCAAAGGAAAAAAAGAAAAAAAAAGAAAAAAACAACCAGATTTTTTTTTTACTCTGAAGACAGGCAACCTTTACATTACAAGCAAAGCTCACAAAAAGGCAATTTGTAAGTAAGTATATGTATCCAGTAAAGGACACTTAAAATCATCGGTTACCAGTGACTCTATCCTTCTTGACAGTAAAGTGTCTTTGCCATCAACTGTCATCTTTTAACATAGCATGTTCTTCATTGTGCAGAAAGATCCTGGGATAATCATGCCTGAAGCTAACCACAAATTCTCCACAAACCACTGCCTCTAAGGAAGATGCTCATACAGATCACACTTTCAGCCAGCTAAAAGTTATAAGCGTGACTAGGGTTTTTTGTTCCTACAAAATAGCAGTTGTACATTCACACTGGGCAGACAGTGCAAGAGAAGTAACTTCCCACGCACACCTAAACAAAGGGAAGAATTCCCACCTATTTTGCAGTTAACCTTTAAGTGTTTTGTGACTAATCACTGTAAGTTGGCTAACCCTGTGGATGTACCTTAAATGACAAGTTCCGAGAAAATGAAGAAATGAAAAGAAGTTGCAGTATACTTATAAATCAGTTACTGATTTAAGCTATGGTTTGTTGTACAATATGCAAAATAGGAATTATTTTAGCAGAAGGCAAAGCCAAGTACGGCAGAGATACTTAAATCTCCACCCCAGCTGTATACTATATACACTAAAATTTTGGCTTGAGAAAAAGAATATACAAAAATCTACTTCAGATAAACTATCTACTTCATAGACAGTATTAGGCATATTGGGATGATATGGTTGAAGCAAAACAGTTTGATGCACATATTCGAGTAATTCAAGAGAAATCAATATATAATGGCAGGCGGCTAGTAAGAATTACTTTAAAAACACTAAATTTTCTACTGCTGAACGTATATGGGAGAATAACATGGTATACATTTGGCAGTTTCTCATCGACTTCACAGTGTAACAGTAGTGTGTTAAGAAGGACACAAATGTGTTCAGAATACCTAAAAGCACAATCGCAGTAGTGGTTACTAGTAGTTATTATTTGTGCTCAGAAAACACTTAAGCAATCAGTATCTTACTAGCAGGCAAAGGAGAAGAACTTCAAATGTATTACAACTCCCCAGGAGATAATTACCTAAATTACTACAGCCATTTATTAAATAATCTGTTTTTCCCTTCACCTCTATGTATCATATTCATTAGCATCAGTCACATCCCCAAGTCACATACATTTATGCTCTGTTAAAAGCAGGGATTCCTTATAAGTGTTAAACGCCTCAATTTCAGACTTAGAGCACTTTGGAGGCAAATTGTGGTAAGCGTCCTCAATTCCTCCAGGTACATAAGGACGGGATAGACGCGTCCACAAAAACGTATCCCACAGATACTTCCATCCCACAGATTTTGAACATCCACTACCACAGTAAGAAACACTGTTCTATTTAGAGCATAAGTACAGTCTTAGCAATTGTATGCCCCAGTTTCTGAAATGCTGTATCTATCTGCTGTTGACCTACAACTTACTTCTGAAAACATGAGGGAGAAAAACAACACTGACCAACTCTTTGAAGTTGTTTGTTGGGTTTTTTTCCTTAATCTTCAGTTAAACAGTGGCTATCAAAATTCAAAACATATCTATTTGTACTGTACTTCAACATTATCATACTTTTTAAATATAAAATTGTGAATCAGCTAAGGCCACCCATGTGCTTTAAAGCTTTATACTGATACATGTGCATACATAAAATCAGACAACCATCTCTTCTATTAATACGGTCAATAAAACAAAAAAGCGCAAACACAACCAATTAAAAGGAGCAATTTAAGCTGTCTCATTCTTGCAGATCATCCACCGGGATAACTTGACACAGCAGGGACACCAGCTATGGACAAGCTCTGCCGACCCAACCATCAGATGAGTGGCAGCTGTTCTACAGCAAAACACAGCTGGATACACTGCGAGCAGACGCACGATTGGCAGCATTTGTGCAATAGCACAGAGTAACACATTGCTACCACCATCCTAAAAATCATGGTAAGCAGTTGTACTTAAGGACAAATTTCTATCCGTAAAAAATAACCTAATCCAAATTTACAAGCAAATTCTGTCCCATCCCCAACACTGACCAGGCGACTCTCTTATTTCAAGTAGTTATTGCAGCCTTGTTGCCCACACTGATTTGAAGTAATAGCTAACTGTGAGGGGCAGTACACAGCTCGTGACTTAGAACAGCTACCTGAAAACCTGAGCTTTAAGGAATCTTGCATTCATTTATTAGTGAGCCTGGGAAAGTAACATTTTCTTTACAACTCTTTGTTCTTTCAACCAGAAAATAAATAGTTTATTATTCCCAAGGCTATTGAGAATGTTAATAACTGCAAAAAACCCCAAAAGATGAAAAATCCTAGACTATAGAAAATATAGATGCAATCCTAAACCTATTGATATCAGTGACATAACCCAGTCTTAAACATGCGCAGAACTAGGTTTTTAATTATGAAAATAAACCCCTAATTATGTCAAGCAGCTATGTGTTTTGCTGGCAACGAGGACATTCATAACTAGTACTATTTCAATACCAGTAAGCAGAGTAAGACTGAACTACCTAATCAATTTTAATTTCTTTCACATTGTTAACATAGTGCTAGCTTTAACATATCTGCCAAGCTTTAACACGTTTATAATGACTGTGCCATCCCTAACCAACAGCCATCTTTTCCATAGAGAACCAGCTGCATGCCTTCCTCAATATAAAACAATATATAACTCTAGCTACTAGTCACAATGTTCAGAGTAAGAAAAGTTCTTTTAATGAGGAAATTAAAATCTGGAAAAAGACAAGATGACTAGAGAACAGGAGAAACTCCAAAATTTGACTTCAGAAAGTGAGGTGATGCACAGTTCGCACACGCACAACATACAAGCACAACATACAAGCACATGCAGTCTTTACTATGTCATGCCCATAATCTGTCTTTATCCATTAACCAACTGAAAACATTTGAGAAAGGTAGATGTTTCTATAACTGCATTTTTAGATGTGTCCTAGAAGAAAATCAGCTGTTTTATTTGAAATTTTATTTGAAATAAAGAAATAAAAAGCCTCCACAAGGACGCTGAAGGTAAAGCTCAGTCGCACTATCCCAACCAGCTGGTCAGCCAGCACATACGTACTAGAAAAAAAATAAAATGCAGTTCCAGACCAGCCACAAAATGCTTTTTCTTTGAAGAGAGAGGATTATGGCAATGAAACACGGTATGTATGATAAAGGACGGTAAGTCATTAGTTCCATAGTAGTGAAGCACCTTCTCTAAAGAACAAGGGTTTTTTTTAGTATTTCTTTCTCCTTTAATTTAAAGGGAATCTGCAACTTAGATGTATTTATAGCATAAATATATAGCAAAATGTCATTAAAGTTCTTCCTATCAAGCTTCACCTAAAGATCAAGCATCAACAATCTTTGGCACATTAATTGATATTATGACCTGAAAGACAAAGCTATTTCACACATGCTAAAAATAAAATCTGCTTTAGAAAAGCAAGGACGTGAACATGCTGAAAAGGCACATTCAGGCAAATTGTTTGTACTCCTGATGCTGGATAAATCCTACACAAGTAATCTCTCTATAGAACCTGAAAAAGTAAAGCAAAGCTTCTAAAAATTTTGTTTCCTTGACAACATTGACAGACCAAGAGAGGTAAGGAATGGAAGTCGCAAGATGCCTTGTAGCTTTGTTAGCAGATTTATTTTTTTTTTTATTATCAAGCAGTATGTGAGATGCATCTAGAAAGCTAGACTTCTAGAAAAGAAGCAAAGTTAGACTGGTGTTACTGATATTTTTAAACAGCAAAAATATTCAGAATTTTTCAACTGTTAACAAAAATGAGATACTCCCATAACGTATTACAGTCACTTAAGAACTTAAAACTACTCTAGCTCAATTTTTCCC
>VZSC01002798.1:0-65890 GCA_013398225.1 Steatornis caripensis | reverse complement strand
TTACTCTATCTCAATTTTTCCCAAGTATCAAAATCTTGACGTTTTCACCAGCAATCTTACTGAAGCTTCCAGGACGGGGATAACACCACCACACATTTCTCCCATCTCAGGTGACATTCTGATGTCCAACTACACAGCAGCTGCCCACAGAGATCCTATGCATAACTGGAGGGCTAATTTATCACATTATCAGTTAAGTTTCATTAGACACACTACTTCATTGACATCTCTAGCCCTGGCTTGTTCTTCCCTAGTAGGCTGGCTATGCTGGGGGGAGGACAAGGTTGCCTATTTCTCTGCTACAGGCTACTTCAGAGACACTTAGTAAACAGCTGGAAGAGTTCTCAGTAGAAAGGAAGTGCAGATCTCAGCCATTCAGGATAGATGGGCTTCTAAGAAAAAAGTCAGATAAATACTTAATATTCTTGATATTTCTGTAAGTAATGATACAAGTAATTGAAACTTGTTTTGCGTAACATGAGGAAACAGAATCCTTTCTTCCATATCATTGTTAAGGATATCCAAAAGTCACTCCGTCCTTTTGGATTTCCACAGAAAGCAAGGGTTATGAAGTAACGCCGTCACAACAGCCACGTCCTCCATGCATCTCACCTGTGGCCACTTTGCACCTATTAGTCAATGTCAACTAAATTTCACAGAAGTCTCAGTATTTTTCCCTGAAGATTTAATCAAGCTAAGCAGCTGAATAAAAGGGAAAGAAGCTGCAGAAGCTCCAAAGGAAAGAGAAATTGAAGAGGATCTACAGCCAGCCAGCCAGCCTCCAGGCACAGCCAGGCTCCATTAACTCTACTGCTCTTGGAAGAACTTTATTTTCTGAATTTTTCTTTAAATAATTTTGAGTTTGGGGGGAAAACACAGACATATTAGCTGTGCCATGAAATACCCATCTCCTGCTCTTTTCCCCCGTAGCCACATCCTCTAACATGGCCTTAAAGTAGTCAAAAATGCTTTGCAAGATCATTTGGGGTACTACTCTAGTATTCTTTAAGGAGATCTAACTCAGAAGACATTTCCAAGTGTAAAGAAAAATTAATGCCCTTATAGAACCAAAAACCTAACCCCGAAGCCGAGAGGTTCACTGCATTTTTGCCCACTTTTTTTTTTAAATGTCAGTTTTCACACAAGTGTTAAGATAAATTCTAATCCAAAGTAGAACTGAATTTAGTTCTTGTTAGTGAAGAAGAAAACAATGGCCTATCAGACAGCATAGAGATTAGGATGGTGCTATTTATACTCAAAGAAACATACTCCTGTGAAAAAAATCCTTTGAGGCACAGGAGTGTGTCAACTACTAAGAACATCATAAAAACTATACAAGTCATCTCCAGCTGTGGATTCTGAGAAAATGAACAAAAGCATTACAAGGATTTCTGTTTCCTTGACAACAGTATTGCTGGAAACAAGAAAATAATTTTTAAAATACATCTCCATGTAACAGTGATCTCTAAATGTATCTAGGTATTAATACACCAAACATGGAACAACCCTTACCCACACATACCTTTGGGATGAAGAGACCAAAATCCACCACCTTCACGAACTGTTCTTTGCTGACTTGCTTTAACAAACATCTGAGAGCACTAGCTATTACATCCTGACCTGTATTATAATCTAGTCACAAGCACAGTCAGAAGCCTTCACTGATGGTCAAGCACATTCCCTCCTGCATGTTTCTTTTCTTACAAAATAAGCATTACAGACAATACTTCTCATTGAAGTGTATGAAAGAACTTTGTTAGAAAACGACCAAGGTATACAAAGAAGCCCTTTCAGCACTCAGGAAACTGGTATTACTATGCACGTATCTATCAAATAGTAAGTGTACTTCCATCTTAATAATCAGTAAGCTTAAAGTCCTTGGAAAAAATGTACATAGTTCTAAACAGACAAGGGAAGAAGATCAGAACAAGGCATCATAAAGAAAAGTCAGCTTCAGTATTTCGGAATAGCCTATTTTGCAGCCTTCTTCAACAAAAAAATGACAATGCTTTTTTCACATGTCTAGGTAAGCAGCATACAATCTCCAGAATATGAGCATTTCCTTGCCACTTCCGAGATAAGGAGAACTTCTTGTTATGTTTAAAATACAGTATTGAAAGTGCACCAACATCAGAAAGATCTTTTTTAAAACGTTTCCGTTAAAGTGGAATATATGTATTAAATAGGATGACTCCTCAAATTCTCATCAGCTACACCTAAAGGAGCATTGCCACAATTAGATTTCAAAAATTAATCTAAGAATTGCAATACTTGGAGTACCAGCAGCACAATACCTAGTACTGCTTAGTGAATAGTCTGAATCTAGCCTAGCAGTGACAGGGCTACAGCCATCTGACAGCTACTCCTGAGTTTATAGGAAACATGGTGGCAGTTTAAACTCATTCCTTCATAAACAGACATGCACATGACAGAACAACAAGAAACACTGCCTATTTCAAGGGAACTGCATACAGAATGGTTGAAAACAGAAGCGTTAAGAGTTTGTTACTCTGAGGCAGGGTAATGGCAGTATCTAGGAAATGTGTATTGCTACCATCAGTGCTACACACACGATATGGATGAATGGAGGCTATCATGTTCCATCGCTTTCAGTCCCATATATCAGGATCAAGACCAACAAATTCCTGGAATATACTACTATGCTATCTTTCTCTTAACAAACACACAATCACAGAAGAATAAAAGGTTTTGAAAATATGAATTAAAACAGTATTTCTTGTCGTACTTGATACATTCCAGGAAGTAAAATCTGTATGTTAAATTTGACCAGTATGAGTAATATACCACTCTAGATCTAATGATCACAAGAGAGTCTCATAAGACTGGAGAAGTATCTGGAAGGGATACTCTTGAGGTAGCAAGTTACAAAGACTTTGGAGTTCAGAAATCCTCTGACTTGAAAAGAAGCAGAGACCAGAAGAGGACTTAAAAGCAACATAAACTTTTGACTTGTTCTTTTTCTCTAGGCATCTATTTACAGACCCTACTAGAGACTGACTACTGGGCTAGACACAGCCTTGGTCTGAACCAGTATGGCTGTTCATGAGAAGTTGGCAACACCTCTGTTCAACAGGCTGACATTATTAAAACTAATTTTTAAAACATTTCCTTTCCTTGTATAGATTCAGCTGTGACTAAATGGAGACACAGTTCAACCAGGCAAGTAGGGAACAAAATCCATAAGAAAAACTGCCAACAATGTGTTACAATACGAGTCATCCCATCAAAGTGCGATTAATATAAATTTTGTATACCAAAGAACCACAACACTTTCTTTCCTTGATCTTGTTCATCAGTAGAGGGTGAAAGTGATGAAAATGAAGAAATATTTCACAACAAATAGAATACCTGTTGTGATGCTCTAAACAGAAAACGAGGAACACAGAACTAAAAGTTTATAGATGATTACATAAAGATGTTACCTTGAGTTAATTTTAGGACAAAATAAGAAATACAGAATAACAGTATGGGAGGCTTGAACTTAAGAACAATTGTTAAAAAGCTAAGTCCAGCATAAGTACCTAGTGAAAACGTTTACATACCTCTGGCTCTAATCAATTACATGGTCTTCCAAATAAAAGACACTAACAATGTGAATGCAGTATAGTGGTTTCTGCAATTGGTAAGCATGTCTTTCAAGAGACAACTTTTTATCTACCCTGCTACCTAAGGTAAACAGCTATATTCAATGGTTACTCATGATTTTGAATTCGATATTTGGGGTTCTAAAACAGAAAATACCTAAACAAGGTCTGATGTTCAGGAAGTGTTGAATACCCACACTACCTTTAATAACAGCACTGAGTCTCAAAATTTACGCAAAAAATAGTAGACAAGAATTAAAATCACAAACACTATTTTGGTGTTTAAGTAGGCAAAGCCAAAACTGGCAGTAGTAGCCTAAATTTCAATTACAGCAGCTATTCACACAGAAGATAGAGAAGAAGAGTTATCCAAAGAAAAAAAGATTTAGTCCATTCAGACAACCATGTTTCACAATCCTTAAAATACATCATTAAACTAGAAACATAAGCCCCTGATGATACAGTTAGAATGTAATAGTGAAGGGCAATGCCACAGTAAGACCTCCCAATACTACTTTCCCTAACTTGAATCAGGTTTCCTGCCCCTTTCTGCAGCTACATAGGCTTCAAGTACTATCAGCTTCCCCTTCCAAAGGGGAAGCTCAAAATCCTAAGAAAATACAAAGTAAAAGACTTGCTAAAGCCTAAATCTAGCTTTTATTATTATTATTCCTTATAAATTTAAAATTTAGCATGAAATATTCTTCTATTAATGCTCCAGATTTGAAGAACTGTGGGTGATTAATCTGCAATACGTGTATCACTTCCCACTTGAGGTTCTATCCTACTTTCAGGTCTCTGTGAAGTTTTCTTATACGTTTTGCAACACATGCATAAACTTTTCACTTTGGTCTGTCGACGCACAACATGGCGGCAAACGTTAAAGTCTTCCAGTCTTTAGAGGCACGGTTTAGTGACCATCCCTGCCTAAGATACTGAGCAGCCCCATTTGCTGGCAGCAGGTGTTACTCTAAGGAATTACACCCCTCAGACGATCACTGATTTTTTTCAACTGTACCACTTGGTAACCGGGATTTTTTAAACGTAGCCATGCACAAAAAAATTAAGAGCAAACACTTTTAATGAAAAATATAAAAACCTCTGAAACAGTGCATTCCTTCCTAAATATGCAAGATATTTATACAAACTGCTTCAGATGATCTTTTCTGACACTAGGCTGTTCTTCAGTCAACACAAACCAAAAACATCAACTCATTTTTCGCAAACATTTTAGTATTGTAGAAGATGTAAAGTAGAAGATGGAAAAGTGTGTTGGTTAATCTGGGAGAAAATAAAAGGAAGACTGTTCCTTCCCCGATTTAAACAGGGTACATACACGCACTTAAAAAGCAAGAAACCATATCATCAGTTCTACATATACATTTTAGATATATCCCTGTGTGACAATTTAGTCATAGTAATTTAGATGGGAATAAAGAAATTAAGATCACTAAACTAAGATAACTAAACCAACTATTTCTTCCTTCTCCATGCCAAAAAAAGGGGGAAAAAAAAAAAGGAAATTACTTTCCCACAAGGAAAATTCTTAGTTTATGATGGAAAACTTAAGAGGAAAATATTTAAGCACATAAGAACAGATACAAGATACAAAATTGTTTGGCTAAATACTACAAAAATTGCATACAACTATAGATCTTCTGATTTAAGCACAACTTAAACTAACACAGTCAGTCAGATCTGCTTAGACAGAACTCTCAAGCCTAAAAAATCTCTATTAATATTGGACTCTTCAAAAGATAAATGTCTTAATGCATAGGCTGAATGTAAGGACCAAATACAAGATATTTACACATATTCAGTCACAGATATTCACATGACTAACTGAAAGTAGAGTTCTGAGGCTCTGGATTGCCTTCTCTTCCTGATCATACAAGTATTTTAGGCTTCTAATTGTGCTTTGAGTTTTATCCAAATCAGACGTTCAAAGTAAATAGTGCAAACATCCAGAGTATCCGCATATTACAATTAAAGAGAAAGGGACAAGCTTCCACTGCCTGGATTTAAACTAGCAATTCAAAGCCGGTGTTTTTGGAAGAAAACAACAGAACAGGTAAGCTGCGGGAAGGTACGGGATCGGAAAAAGAATAGTATGTCTACAGCTGCATTTTCAACCAGTTGTTTTATGCTTACACCAGAAAATGGAGAACTTCAGCAATGGCAGACAGACAAAAAATCCCCAGAAGATAAACTACCGCTGCCATGGTCATCAGAGATTTACGGGCTCATGACCCGAGAAAGTTAGCGAAATCAGTTTCATCACATCAAGTCAATACCTAATCTAACCGTGCCCCCTACTGGCCTGAAAGGTACTTGTGTAAAGGTGCAAACTTTAAAGATGCTGTTACTGCTCCTACCATAACAGTCTTCCATTTCATTCAGAAATAACAGTAAGAAGCATTCATTGGTATTTCTCTACAGGCTACCTTCCAAAATACGAACTGTGTTTTAATATACTTGGTAACAGTTACTTTATTACTTTATTAATGTTTTAGACTCTCATGCTGTTTTAGTGTTGCCAACATTCACATACTCTACTTATACTGAATTTCCATGGTTTGGGACACCTAAAGCAATTAGATTTCTTCAAAAACCAGCTTTATGGTTTTCCAATCAGGAGTGATAACGCTGCTTCAGAAAATAAAGTAGTCTTTCTTTCTGCTCAGAAGACAAAACAGGCTACTATTTAGATTTTTTAATAATTTTATATTGCAATAACAATTTTAATTTTAGATTGTTTCATGGAATTTAACACATGCATAATTTCACTCATCAGTGAAATGAGGCTCTGGAATAGTAAACAAACAAATACGGTGTGACAGTTTAAGACAAAAAGTCAAATTCAGACATATTGAAGTCAGAGGTCCGTATAGTTTTGGACAGCCCAAATTTAAATTGCTGCTTACCAAAAGTATCAATCATCACTTTTTGCATAGCTGTCTTTTCCTTCTAAGCTTGTTCTTCAAGTAGCAGCAAAGATTTAACCTATTCAATATATTAAAGAACACTTGGAATGAAAAACAAAGGTGCTTTTTTCCTTCATTTAATTTTTAAGACAAAGATGTAAAAAAAAAACTTGGGAAAGAAGGTGAAGGAAGAACTACCCACAGTTCAAAGTCTTCAGACTTTGAATGTGTGACAGGTTATGCTGACCTCAGAACCAGTGAAGTTATTAGACCTTAAGAGAGTAAAATATAAGCAACTGAGAGGAATAAATTTTATTCATGCTATAAATCTGGGATTTTCTCTTCTGTGAGCACCAGTGCTTTCACAGACATTAAAGAGAAAAACGCAAAAACTCTGTTCAAGATTCAAGAACATCACGGCTTCAAAGATGCAAAGTCAGCACGTATTTCACAGGGCCCCATAGTAAAACTGGGGAAAGAGGAAAGAAACAAAAATTCAAAGATAAAAACCATACAAAAGCCAAACAAAATGAAACTCAATTCTCCACTACAAACTAAAGAGCAAAAAAATTAAGAAAAAAATAAATTCTCAATTTCAACAGAGTATTTATTTTTTCCTACATGAAATCAGAATTCAAATTCAATTTTAAAGTTCCCTCCTCTCCTTTCATTTTAGAAGTATACCGATACAAAGAGTGTTCTTCTTCCCTCTTTACTTAGCAAGATTTACTTAAAGCCCTAAATTTTAGAACCAAGTTTTAAAATAATTGTACCTGCTATGTTAAATACACATTAGATGCAGTAAAGCACGCCTTCCACCAAAAACGACACTTTCTGTACACTCTTATCAAAACTATGTGCTTGTGTAAACCCACTTCAGAAGACTATTACTTGAACCCAGAGACAGCATTGGCCCTGCATCTTGGAAAGCATACACGTAAGATATTTTTATTACCCATTGTTAAAATTAAAGTAAGAATCATTGGACTGATGAAACAAACAAAGAACTGAAGCCAAACTCACTCAAGCTAGAAGGAAAACACACTTTAAGTATTAAGCCTTGAAATAAACTTAAAGTGGGAAGACTCCTTAGACCATGACAGGACACCTTTCTGGGATGCAAGACCTGCCACACTAGTTCAGATGAAAAATCCATCTGACCTGACATGCCTCCTCCAGCAGTAGTCACTTAGGCCTGTCAGAAAGGCAGAGTTCCTCAAAACGTTATTCCAGTGTTGGCGGTCAGCTGTTTAATGATGTAAGGCAGAATCTGTATCCAGACCGTAGTGCTTATGGCCGTTGTGACATTAAAAAGTAGGAAATAATGAAAACTTAACATTAATACAGATTACGAGAAAGGACCAGGTAGAAATCTAACTTCTTAAGTTCTAAAACACACATCTAACACAGAAAAAAACCAAATTCCAAAATAATGGAACCGATTGTAGGTACAGTGAAGGATTAGGTTGCAAGCTAATAATAGTCTTGTACTGCAAAGCATCTCCTCCAATTCTGAACACTTTGGAACTGTTAAACACACACAAGCAAGGCTGTTATTCCCAGAAGATCGTTATTCAACACAATATTTTTAAGTTTGATGATGGACCCACAAATCATCTTGGTTTACATTACCTTGAGTGTTTTATCCATAGAGGCTGAGAGAAGCATGTGACTTTGTTCTCGTACAGGACACCACTGGATTTCATTAACAGGGCCGCTGTGTTTAGACATGTAAAATACTAAGCTTTTGGGGAGTTCAGTTAATTTATACTTGGATCCCAAATATGGCTTAATTAATTCAGAGATCTTTCGCGAAGTCTGCTCTCCTGATACACCTAACTTAACGTCACAATCCGAGCTATCTCTCTGATCAGATTCTTTTTTTTCAGGCATATTGGAATTTTCTTGACGCAATCTTTTAGGGATATATGGTCTAATTCCTTTTATGGTAGCAGTGCTGTCTTTATGTATTCTCTTCTGGGAAACACCATTTCCAGAGTTTGTTGAAAAGCTCGACGTCTGTTCATAGTTTTTGTACGACACACATAATGCAGTATGGCCAGAGTACGCTCTCCTACAATAAGGAGATAGCAAATCAGTGTTATTATTCTGTGCATAGTGCTCAGGGGGATCTTCACAAACTCTGCTTGTGCCAGAACTGTAAGTGTTCTCAGTAGGCTGCATTTCATTTGTAGATTCTTTACCCAAACAACCAGGTGCAAAGTACTGAACACGATTCACGGAAGAACTCAGAAGGCTTGTTTGTCTGCTAGAAGTACTGGGGACTTCAGTCTTTTCAGTTTCTGCCTCAGAGTCTGAATCCTCATAAGCAACCAGTGATGAACTCATTATGGCTAGGCACAGCAGACTCCAGAAATCTCAGTGCTGGAATCCTCCAAAACGATGATCTACAATAAAGAGTTGATTATTCAGAGCGCATATTAAAGAGTCTGTAATTTGAGCAACTTAAGGGTATAAATACGCATTTCTTAAAAACAAAATCCGTAACTTTTATTCCTGTTTATTAACAGAACTTGTTTTTCTATTATAACACACCTGTACGCTCAATTATGCAACACCATCTGCCTCCAAGCACTTTGCATACATTTTTAACGCATTGCGGAGATACATTTGCATACCACAAACAATGAAAATAAGTTTAAAAACACATTTGCAACGTAAGTACTGCAAATCACTTTAACCTTACTTGCAGTGGCACTTCCCCATATGCACGCAAAAGAGGGCAATTAATTATTTAGTGTTTTGGTATGTACATTTATAAGAATATAAATACTACAACTATTTTGGAGTCAGTCTAACAATACCTATTTCTTAACAGTACAGATGACTTGAAAGAAGTATGAAGGGGTTCAACTAGCAACTGAAAAAGTAAACACATTTTTGACCCATTCAGCAGTCTTGCAGTATGAGGAAATTTTCCAGCTATAGCCACAGAGCAACTTCCACACAGCCTTTAATTTTACAGAACAGGCTAACACCAGAAGCTATGCTGAATTCAATATTTGCATTCGCTTACAGAGGAATAAGAGCACAGATACCTTGTTTATTGTGAAATAAAGTTTTTCAAAGTATCTGTGAGAAAGAAATCTCATGCTGAGACTGCAGATGTAACATGCTGAGTAACTCACCACCATAACAATCTAACAATCCCACCAAGCTTTTTCCAAAAATTTGGACAGAGCATGAGGAGTATAGGGTTAGATACATTCAAACAATTGATGTGTCTGCAAAAATAATCTTTCAGCCTTTGCTTGTTGTAGTCACAAAGTATTGCTATCCCTCAACTGCTAAGATTGGTTAAACGGGACATTTTATTTCTTCTTTGTTTCCTTGCCCAGCTGTTAGCACTCATCACGCTAAGGTGATTTAACCAGAGCACTTTCAGATCAGCTGTGAAAATTCTTGGTTTAGGTTAGTGAAGAAACTGCCCTCAAAAGCATCTTGATTAAAATGAGAATGCTGTACGAAAGTCAGTATCTACATAAGCATTTGCAGAATTGACGCCACAAAGGTAGGACCTAGAAATACCACTGCAGTACTACACTTGAACTTGTAAAGATTACCCATTTAACTTCAGAATTAGATCTATTTGAATTAAAACAAGCATGTTCCATTTAACCTACAGAAGTGTTACATTACAGGCGATGGTCTGTATTCTGTAATGAAGTTTCCAAACATAGATCCAGAAGACAGGTTCCTACTGAGACATGCGTATCCATCACCACAGATCCTTTCCAAGGTAAGCAATCAAGACATTTAACTGGAACAAAGTGACAACATTTTAGCGCACAAAAGCATCAAGATCTCCCTCTAGAGGGCATTTTGTCTTTACGTGAAGTTTATGACAGCAACTAAGAGCAAGGAAAAATTCTTTTTTTAATAATACAGCTTCATTCATTAAAACAGCATTTCACTCAAACCGTGTCAAGGAAAAAAATTAAGTAGCATTTCAGGAAAACTTAACAAACAATTCAATTCAAAAAGAGTAAATGTACATTTTTAGCAGAAAACTGAAGCCTCTTAACATTAAATAGTAACTTTGAAGGACTGCACTTCAGTAATTGCGGCAAGTGATTACTGCTTGTATTGCAGTGCTGAAAACAGGCCTCAGCCAAAATGCACCACATTCAAAGAACAAATACAGTAAGAAGTTGACCTCTGGCTGAAAGTTATAAATGAAGATACACAAGTGGAGCCAGTTAAGACTTTCAAAGTTACTTTACTTTAACACAGAAAAAAAATTAAGCTGAGATTCAGAGGTAAGTGCAAGACGGTGCCTTGCACACAAGAGGTTAAAAAAATTTCCTATGAAACACTGGAAAGAAACTGTCCCATTACATTCGGTCAGTATAAATCCCCCCATCACACGCACGCCCCGTAAGCGTTAGCATTTTTGAAAAACAAAGCACCTCTTGTCATCTTAGAGCTTCCCATTCGACTTCTGTTTTTACAGAAACACACACACACCCTCTCCCCCCCCAAAAGTCAGTTCCTTACGCTGCCCTGACTAAAGAAAAATCCGGGGAAAAAAACCACAACGCACTTCATCAGAAGCGTCCTGTAACTAGATTGTGAATTTATTAGCGATACGATTTACAACGTACTAAGCGAACGGGGAAGTTTTACGTAGAGTTTTGTTTCCCTTTCATTTCTGCGCTCGGATTTCTCCGAACGCACCCCGCCGACGAGCGTTGGGCTTGGCGCGCGCAAGGCCACGGCCCCGCCAAAGGACCGTCGCTGTTAACGGAGGCGCGAGGCGGGAGCCGGGCGCAGCACCGCGCGCCTCTCTCGGCGGGGCCTCGCGTACCCCTCCCGCGGGGGGCGCGCCCCGGCACCCAACCCGCCGCCGCCGCCGCCGCCGCAGCGGCCCACCTCAGCCCCCACCCGAGCAGCCCCACCCGACGCAGCGGGACAGCGGCCTGCGGAGGACCCCGGCCGCTTCCTTCCCCTCCCCCGGCAGCGCCGCCGTTACCACCTTCCCCCCGCAGAGCCTCCACCCGGCACCGGGCCCCCCCACCGCGGGTACCTGCCCCGCACAGCCGCCGCCGGCAGCGCGGCCCGGAACTCACTTGCCGGCCCGCTGCCGTTCCCTCTTCCAAAGTGCGCCGGGTGGAAACAACGCGCCCTGCTCAAACCGGCCTCCCTCACGGCCCTTCAGCGGGGGCTACGTGTCGGGAAGGGCAGGCGTGAGGCCGCGTCTCGCTGGGCGCGCAGGAGCCCCTCTGCCACCGCCGCAGGCGGCCTATGGGGAGCTTCGTCGGGCTGGTGACTGTAGGGAGAGGGAGGGCAGGGGGAAGCCACGGTTCCGAGGGGTATGCGTTTCCCAGCCGGGAGTCGTGAGCTCCGCGCCGCTGGGGGAGGTGATGCAATGGCAGTGAGAGCGGAGCGGTGAGGACAGCTGAGGTGAGCCGGACCGGACCGGGCAGGGGAGGGCCTCGCCTCGGTGAGCGGTGAGGGCCGGGATGGTGCCGCGGTGAGAGACCCCGGGCGGCGGGAGAGAGGGTCGTTGGGCGGTCATTGCCGCCCCCGCGGCTGGTGCGGGGCGCTGGGAGTGGGGTCTCCGCCGGACACGTCCCCTCCCTCCCTCCCTTTGCGAGATGTCGATGCGCTTTAGGGCTTTTTCCTCCACTCCCTGCGGGGCCGCAGCTCCCGTGGCTACATCGCCAACGCGTCGGGAGAGAAAGCCCTCTTCCCTGGTAAACGGCGACGGGGGAGGCCAGTCCG
Source organism: Steatornis caripensis (assembly GCA_013398225.1). Lineage (NCBI taxonomy): Eukaryota > Metazoa > Chordata > Aves > Caprimulgiformes > Steatornithidae > Steatornis > Steatornis caripensis. The sequence continues at coordinate 53,616 of VZSC01002798.1, read as the reverse complement.
GGCTGCTGGAAAATGCGGCCCAGCTCAGGGAGGGCGGAGGTGGTGGGTGCCTTTGCCGGGGCCGTGCAAAGAGCGGTGTTGCAGGGCTCCGGGGTTACAAACATTAGCTTGCCGGTTAATTTTGTGCATAACCGTTCCCGCACAAGAGCTTAGCTGTTAACAGCTGTAGTATAGAAAAGATTCATATTGGACTTTCTTCACATGAGAGCGGTTGGGTGGTCAAGTTATCATCTCGGGGAATCGTCTTGCATTCTTTTATGGTATTGTCGTAGATAAATTGATCATTACCATCACTGGGAAGGTAGGTCTACACTAAAATGCAGCCTGTGTTGGAGTACTCAAGGCGTGTTGAACACGACATCTGCGTGCGTACCACCTGCTTTAATTTCACTTTTCATTTTTTGTTTTATTTCCAGAAGGCAAAACGGTTTTCAGGAACATAAGTGCTGTTAGACTTAAATTCGCATTCTCTCATTTGTACATGAAAGTTTTGAGGGGACTTTTGTATTAGTGTTGTCTTTGGAAGTCTTGATGTACCTTCATGCAATGTTTGTTATGAAAGAGCTCCTCTTAATGTGAAAACCTGCTCTTCAATTCTCAGGTCTCTAACTTACTACATCAGGTAGCAAACTGTGAAAATGATCATAGGTCTGTGATTGTCATCCAACTGGAAAGAGAGGAGAATAAAGTTGTTTTCCAGTACTTATGCCAAGGATTATTTTTGAGCTTTGTCTCATAACCGTTTAATATTCTGAAACAGTTGCAAGAGCAGTACCCATTACGAGTTACCATGCATTGCATAGATAGAAAAGGCCCACAATTCTTGGCTTTCAAGTTCACACTGTGAAACTGGAGCTTTTAAGTTCATTTTAGACTCTGGTCGTAGATGTCCTAGTATTCCATTCTCAAGTTCCCATGTATCATTTTTGTCCTACAAATCCATTTGCATATGGTATCTAATCTGTCTGGGACTTTTAGTTTTCGTAATACCAATAAGAAAGCAAGAAAAAATGACCTGATAAAATGCAGGATATCTAGTAGTTTCTTTTAAATGGTTCCAAATTGCATTTTTGATTTTCAAAAGATAAAGGCCTGTGTTCCGGATTACTGAATTCCTGGCTTGAATTCCACCAACAAATAAGGACAGTACTGAGGTAAACAGAGATAAATTTTAAGTAACAGTCAATATCTTTCGCATTCTAGAATCGTAATATCCTCATCTCTTGTTGCAGTGACTAGATTACTTTTGCTACTTCTTAATGAAAATGCATCTTCATTTGGGATTCTTTGCTGGGCTTAAATCCATAATATTCCAACATTTTTAAATAATCTTTCTGTTTTACCACGCTCCAGTATGTGTGCTTAGTCTCAGCTGTGACATTTCAGCCTTTCTGAATGGAGGCAATCTCTCAGTAAGAACGTACGTTCAAGAATTAAGTTAAAACACCAAGTCACAATTTGTTCTAATAATGAGAATAACTCCAAAGAATAATTCTTGTTTACCTTTTCCTGTTTTGTAAAATTTGAAGCCAGTAAACGTAACTGGCATATTCCTAGAGAAAGTGTCTGTGTTAATCTCCATAAACATTTTCTATTATGAATTTACTCTATATACTTTCTTTTCCAGTTAAACATCTTGTGCGCAGGAAAAAGAGGAAAACGCTAGTATCCAAATAGAAGAATGTAAGTAAATTGTAGGAATACATCAGATAATTATTTTATGTGCTTCAAATTACCTCTTTAAAATAACACTGTCATACTGCAAATAATCAAGCTTGATGGGATCTAGATTAGTTAAAAACTGAAGTATTACTGATAATACATTAGCCCATCTTACTTTTTAGTCAATTATGTAATCTAAGTATGGTATCAGTGTTAATAGACTAAGTGAATTAAATTAGCAAGTAGATGTATACACTTCTCGGCTTTCTCAGGGTATTCAGCTGAAGCTGAAATCTGGGAATATTGCAGCTGTCTGACAAACAAAGCCTTGATGGTAGATATGTGTTGACCAGCAAGTTACCAAAGCAACCTTCTTAAATTTTCTAGGCAGGTGAAGGCTTTTTACAGCGGCCGTTTAAATATATACTATGTAAATATAACAAAGGTTGTGATTAGGCTATTTTGTAGAAGGAATGCTTTGAAATACTACTGAATAGCTAATACAATTATTGCATGCTTTTGTTTCTTCTTTTTTAATACTCGGAAAAGGGAGCCAAATGAACATGGTTTTTTGTTAACAGCTTCACTTCAGTTGCATGTGTATCTTGTAATCTCAATCTGTTTATGCTCCATGCATAGCAGTGGCTCAATAATATAGTAGGGAGTCTTTCTAGAGAGACGTAATCCTTTGCAAGTCAGTGGGACTTTACGTGGGCATGGAGTTCTTTCTTCATGGGCATGGCATGACGGCGAATGCTGTGTTTCTAACACACCACTGTTTGCAACTCAGTATGCAGTTAATTTACTCTTTCAACTTGCATTTGTCGCTATTGCATCTGAATACAGTGCATGTAAAATAAGCATCAGTTTAGGAATTAAGATGACATCCCTTTCTTCAAGAAAAAAGCTATACAATAGCTTGGGTAATTGCATAAATCGACCACATCAGATTGTGAGACAGCACTTTACAACACTGGCCAAGTTGCAATGATAGTTTTCATGGCAAATTTCCTTTTTCCTCAGTTCACTTTTGTCATTAGCATCTGCACTGTTAGCTCATTTTAACAGCCTCAGTTTTCATGAAATTATTTTATAATTCTCTATATGCTTCTCTGTGTAACTTGTTACTGTGGTATGCTTGTCTCAAAAGGATTCGTTTGAGATAGTTGTAGTTTCACTTACAATGTTGTTTTTCTGACAGATGGTGTCCTTCTTACTCATCTTTAACGCTTATTTTCTTCTGTGTAAATATGGCAAGCTCACTATAACCAGAACCGTAATGGTTTTAAAACTCTCTTCCCATATCAAGTTAATGCTTGTTTATCCTTGTTTCTGAATATTTAAACAGCATGATGCTTGAATTTTTACCAAAAAATTGATTCACAGCATATATACTTCTAAAGACATCATCATTTTTTACAGAGAGCTGCTGAGCATGAATAGTTTCTGAAAATAAGAATTTCTTAGAATAAGGAATTCTACCTTTACAGTTGAAATGAGTTTTCACTCATGGCAGGTTGATGACAAATTCACCAGATTTCTTAGACATAAATAAAACTCTTATTTTTAGATCAGAGATTATCTGAAGGCAATTTATCAGGTAATTTTAGAAAAACTAGAGGAAGAAATTGCTGGGATACCATGAATTGCTGTTCTGCCTTTATGAGAGGCATATGTAGTAAAGTGTGAGTTAATTCAGTGCAATTGATGTTACAGGGGTTTCCTGTCTAGCAAATTATGAAGAAGTGTTCAATGTATTCATTAGAGTTAAGTAACATTTTAGATTATAACTGATGGGACAAACATCAAGATTTTTCTGATGTAGAGTGAAATTTTTTTTAATGCATTTGATAACAAAAACTGTATGCTTACTTAACATTTTAACAGCATTATTTAACTTTCTGTACTTTTCTGTGTTAGTGTACTGTAAACTATGTAGTTGTAGTTTGCCAAAGTCTCCATAGCTGTTAGTTAATAGACTTCTAAGAAACTTTCAGATGGTGTTATTGTTAATATATACAATGTCATAGATGTTAGCCTGGGAGGAAAGCCCATTTATGGAAGCGTGGGCATGCTCTGTGCTAGGAAGCTCCAGTGATCGAGGTGTATGTTGGACTTAGGAAGACTACTGTGTTGTTATTCTCAGCCATCTCATCATCTTAAGCCATCTCGTAGAGTTATTTTTCCTATGTACTGCTGAGAAACAAATAGTTCCTTAAATTTACAGCCTATTGCTTACCCACAGATTGATTGGTCTTTAGGAAGCAGCATTTCTCACTAATCATAAGAATGTTTTGTAACCTCTGGAGGAAAGCATTAAAGAAGATGACTAAGCATTTCTCTTGTATGTCTTTGGGCTGAAGTACTATATTACATACATTAAGACAAAATTCCATGTGATAGTTATAAAAATCTCATTATCGTTCAGGATTTGACAAGGTATTGAGCAGTGCCAAAACATTAACTACTCAGGAATCAAATAACCTCTACCAACTGTTCTGAGATGCTCCGAATCATGTGTATATCTAATTACTTTTACTTTTGTCAGTTTGACTTTAAAAAGGTTTTCTAGTGTTATAAACATAGAGATCACTCAACGTTTGTCTAAATTTATCTGGTACTCTTGTCAGTCTCAGTCCATTTCTGTGCGAAACTGAAGCTCATTGTGTTAGTGTCTCCGCATTTATCAATCTGATATGAATAGAATTAGGTATGGGGTCAGTATAGTTTTTATAGTCTTATTCTGTTCATCTAATCTTCAAGATGTACACAAAAGAATAAAACACACTATTTTTTGCCCTGCAGTTCTCCTTGTTGCTGCTGGTTTGAATCTACAAGCCGAAGAATTGGAAGACGTTAAATTTAGTTGAATTGTAAATAAACAGAACTTTTACAGTCTGGCAAAATGGCTGATAGTCCGAACTGTGATTTGAAATCTCTGAGTCCACTTCAGCTGTTTGAAAAAGTAACTGCACAAGGAGAGAAAGTCAGAGCACTGAAAGCAGGAAAAGCACCAAAGGTATTTCCATTTTGTGTTTTGAAACCATCCTTTTTCAAGTTAGGTCTGTCTTTTAGGGTGCTGAAGAATATGATTGTTCTGAGATCTATTTTGTATTGCAGTAAGAAAAAAATCTTGTTAAAACTCATTTATGTCCACTTTGTGAACTCTGGGCATACTTGGAGCAAGGTAGTCATTAACAAGAAGAAAGTTTTTACTCCTGAAGTAAAAACAGAGTCATAGGCTTAGAAGTCTGCTTCAGCCAGTTGCCATGCTGTGTGACAGGATCCAAGAAATTTGGTTTTCAAGTAAAATTTATCACTTGCTTTCTTCTCTGGTTTTAGATGCTTCATTAAAATCTTTTTCTTTATGCCTTATTGTACACGTTAGCAAATATGTCTACCTGTAACTATACCGACAGTCCCTGCTTAATCTCCCGTAAGTCATTANAAGTAAAATTTATCACTTGCTTTCTTCTCTGGTTTTAGATGCTTCATTAAAATCTTTTTCTTTATGCCTTATTGTACACGTTAGCAAATATGTCTACCTGTAACTATACCGACAGTCCCTGCTTAATCTCCCATAAGTCATTACTAATCTGCCATTAATTTCAAGTTCCCTGTTCTGTGACCAGTATGTTTGCAAAGAGAGCTCAGTTTTAATAGGGGCTCTCTTAGTATATTGCCTGTGTAAGTCTTGAAAACTGGGAGTCGAATAAAGTGTTATGAGATGTTACAACAGCTTTGTATTGAAAAGGTCGTAACAATGAAAGTTGTAAAGAACTCTTTGTTCTGGTTTGTCTTTGAGTCTGTCAATGAATTGTAATCAACAAATTATTTTAAGATGAGCCACTAAAAGCATTGTAAAGTAGATTAGGTAATTTATATCTGAGAAATTTGTGCTTAAAATGTTAAGCTTGTTACACCTCTAAAGAACAGGCAAGCATTTTTTTTTTTCCTCGGGCAGAAACTGAAAAGTGAGACAGAGGTGCTTTAAAATTCTTGGCAATGGTCATGCTCTAAATTCTGCCATTTAGGAAACGGTCACCTGCTATTTGCTTTTCTTTTACCTTTGGCAGTGATGCTGCAAAAGTGTAAATAAAGGCTTGGAGTTTATGAATAATGCAATTCAAGTCAAAGCATGGATGCAGGATTTTGAAAGGTTGGGACATTAATGTAATCGTCTATCTTAAGTATGTGAAGTCAAACAGCTTTTTTTTTTTACTTTATTCAGGATGAAATTGATGCAGCAGTGAGGATGCTATTATCATTAAAACTGTCATATAAAACAACAACAGGGCAAGATTATCAGGCAGGCTTGCCTCCGAGAGATCTTGTATTAATAAACAATGGTACAAATAAAGAAGAGGATGAGGATTTTGTGGACCCCTGGACTGTGCAGACATCGAACGCTAAAGGCGTGGATTATGACAAACTCATAGGTATAACTCTTTTGTGACTGCTACTAAGAAATTCATGTCAGGTAATCCTGATGACTGCAAAACCATCAAGGGATCATAACAAATCCTGATGAAAAACATCATAGGTTTATGTCTAATTTTAGCATTCACATGTCTTAAAACTTGTTGTAGGAATTGAAAATGTCCCAGGCAGGAATTTCCTATGGGAGACTTAAATACTTTGCTAAGAACTTTTCAGTTTAAAATAGAAGTTTTATTCACAGTATGTTTTTTGGCATAAGAACTGTTATTAGAAGTTATGTTAATGAAGACACTGTGAATGAGTATCTACTACTCATCTACTAGGCTAGTCATATCATCATAGAAGGCTATTAAGTTGGTCTGTCATGATTTCCCATTAATAAATCCATGCTGACTACTCCCAGCCACCTTCAAGTGTTTCATAATGTTTGGGAATGGTTTCCAGGCTTGTTTGCTCCATTACATGCTCAGCTTGAGGTGAGACTGGCCAGCCTGTAGTTCCGCGGTTCCTTCTTCTTGCCCTTCTTCACGGTAGGAGTGGCATTTGCTTTCTTCCAGCCCCCAGAAGCCTTTCCCAGTTGCCATGACTGTTCAAAGATTATTGAGACTGGCCTGGTCAGTAAACTTGCTGTATAACAAATAGTAGGTTATTAGTTTTCTGTATGCAAATATAACATGGCAATGGTAAGGAGGAAAAAGTACATAATAAATTTTCAGCAAATGCAAATATGCTTTTGAAAATGGCAGCTCTCGGGACTTCTTATGTAAAGTGAGGTGAAAGCTGTCTTTTGGTAAAAGCTAGAACACCAGAGATGAAAAACACACTAGGAATTTTTTAAAAGCTTGTTAAGGAGTAGAGGCTGTTCTTGTCAGAAGCTGTTTAGGAAGGCAGATTCTTTCTGGTTAGAGAGCCTGAAATGTTTTAAATGTCCTCATAAGAGGAACAAGAGGAAATAGGTAGGGAAAAATCCAATTTTTTAACAGGAAAGATGAAGATGGACAAAGAAAAGGGAGTTGTACAGTCTGTGAGTGTTTACAGAAGACACCTAAGCATTTCTAGTGAGGTGTTCTATATATCAGAGAGCTTTGAATCACTTTCTGTGACAGTATACAAATATTTCTAGGCTGGCTAGTCCCAATTATTCTGGGGCATTCTCATGTTTTCTGTTTCTGCAAGATTAGCCTCTTACCAGTCACTATTGTTCTGCTGAATCAAACATTTTCATGTTCATTTGGTCTCTTTTCATCCAGCTTATAATTACTTTGCCATTTTGTAATTCATTTTATTTGCTAGGAAGAAATTAATTCAGTAGTCAAGGTTTGCTTAGGACAAGCAGATGCCGTAACACTCAGAAAACATACAGATTAAAGTGGTGGTTGCTGAATTGTGTACCAGCATTCATCTTTTTTAGTGACATTTATTTTAATGGGTCAGTGGATGGGCCCAGTGCTTCCCTTGTATGGTATCCTGCTTGATTCACCTGGAGTGAATGAACAATTGTAAGCAGGAACTTGTTTCCCTTGGATAATGGTGCAGACACCAGCTGAGTGGTGCAGTTGACATGCCTGAGGGACAGAATGTCATCCAGAGGGACCTGGACAAGCTCAAGTGGGCCCATGTGAACTTCATGCGTTTCAGTAAGACCAAGTGCAACATTCTACACCCGAGTCAGGGCAACCCCCAGTATGAAGACAGGCTGAGGAATAAAGGGATTGAGAGCAGCTCTGTGGAGAAGGACTTGAAGGTACTGGTGGATGAAAAGCTGAACATGACCCAGCAATGTGCACTTGCAAACTGTGTGTGCACAAAGCCAACTGTATCCTGGGCCGCGTCAAAAGACACGTGGCCAGCAGGTCAAGGGCGGTGATTCTCCTCCTCTGTTCCACTCTCATGAGACCCCACTGGGAGTACTGTGTTCAGTCCTGGGGCCCCCAACATAAGGAGAGCACGGACCTGCTTGAGTGGGTTCAGAGGAGGGCCACAAACACAATCACAGTGATGGAGCACCTCTCCTATGAAGACAGCCTGAGAGAGTTGCGGTTCAGCCTGGAGAAGAGAAAGCTCTGGGAGACCTTGTAGCAGCCTGCCAGTACTTAAAGGGGGGTTATAAGAAAGATGGGGACAGACTTTTTAGTAGGGCGTGTAGCAATAAGACAAGGGCTAATTATTTTAAACTGAAGGAGAGTATGTTCAGACTAGATATAAGGAAGACATTTTTTACAATGAGGGTGGTAAAACACTGGCACAGGTTGCCCAGAGAGGTGATCGATGCCCCATCCCTGGAAATGTTCAAGGTTAGGTTGGATGGGGCTGTGAGCAACCTGATCTAGTTGAAGATGTCCCTGCCCACTGCAGGGAGGTTAGACTAGATGAACTTTAAGGTCCATTCCAACCCAAGCCATTCTATGATAATATGCCTAATGTTCCCTCCCATGTAGTAAAGAATTCCTACTAACTTGAAGTATAATGACTATATGCAAAGTCTTACAGTAATGCTGCACATGAACAGTAATTCAAGAAGAAAATGAAATTAGTATAGAGGGTCTGGAACCACAGAAATGCTTGCCTCCAAGTTGATGCTCAAATTGGATACATTACCACTCTTTTCCTGTCAAGATTGAGGCTTTCCTTCTGTGGGGGTTCCTGATTTTTGTTTGTGAAAGGCTGTTCAGTGAATAGTTCATGTAACAAAATGAAAAAACAGTTCACATAACAAACTTAAACACACGTTTCCATTTTCAGCCAAAGTGTAGAAGAGGAACTCCCTGTAACAGGCCTTCTCAGCATCCTGGTGCTCCAGGGTGCATGTTGGTCTGACTCGTGACCCATCCTTCGTAAATCCCTTGGGAGCACTACAGTATCAATGATTAGGATGCCCATGGATTTAAACAGCCTTTTTTGAGATGTATGCAAAACCTTGATGGACTTAAAATAGCCTTTGTGCTGTGCTTCGAGAACATGTGCTGTAAAGGGATGGAAGGCCTCTTTCCTTTCCGTTTTATGGGGTAGAAATTAGCCTAGGATAATAAGAGTGTCTGAATATTTGGCTTTCCAAATTTTCCCAGTGTGCTTATTCCTTGCTGCCCCTGCAGGTTAATTTTCTTTGTAAAATGAGTTGCGTACCCAAGGCAGTACGTTGGGTAACCAGCACAGGTAGAGTTCAGCCTCCAGCTGGAATCAGTCTCTGTTGTCCAGTGGTGTAAACTGTTACGCTGTCCAGCTAAGGATCGTTACCATGTGCTAGGATGAAACATTAGAAACCTCCCTGTTGTAGTAGAAAGTTGTAGTCTTTGGAAGGATGTTTCAGTTAATTATGATATTTCTGCAGGAAGGCTTTTAATGTTACTTGCTTTTGGCTTAAAAAAGAAATTGAAAATTTAGAAGCAGGAACATGCATAAGGAGGGAATTCAAAGTAAACCTATGTGAGGCATTCAAAATGATTGTGCTGGCAGAAGAATAGTAGTCAAGTAAGTTGTAGTTCACTAGTTGCATAATGAATGGCTTAAAATTAGTTTCTTTGTTTCTGGTTTTCTTAGGAAACTCTCAAGATATTTGAAATTTGTCAAGTGTCATGCTTATATTTCTGCGGAATAATTATTTCCTGTTACAGCTAGGAAGCCCCTAAGTGCTTCTCCCATGTGAACATCATGTGTCTTATAACCAGGGAATTTGCCCGTGTAGTCTCTTTTTAATAAGATAGTTGGAATAGATGGATGTAGATGTTTTGTACATATAAAATGTATTTTTAGATCCAGAGTTTCTGTTTTGTTCTCTTGAATATTCAATTCCAATAATTAATAATGAAGTTGTTCTAATGCTGAATGGAGCAGAATAGTAGCAAAGAGTAGATTCTTGTCTAGATTTTTTTCAATGAAGTCCAAATCATGGAGCATTGACCTGCTTATTAGGGTCCAAGAATTGGGATTTGAGTATAGGAAGTTTTACTGAAGAAATAAAAGACTTCCCCAGTTCAGTTTTATTCGGAATAGGAAAAAATACTGCTGTTTCAGTCTGTGAAAACCTTTCTTGAATGAAATTACTACATCTGAAAATGTTGTTTTTATTCATCAGCTGGCTTCCTAAGCCACCAAGTAATAAGTCTTATCTGATTGCAATGGAGAGTATTATGTACTACCTTTTCAAGCCTCTTGAGGGGAGCAGTGCCTGTAATCCTATCCATGTGAAAGAAGAATGAAGTTTCCAGAAGAGTATTTGGGATTGGAAAGTGAAAAACCATGTGGTCTGAGGGGAGACAGTTTAGACATCACGAGAAGAACATTCAGAGCCTCACAGCCATTTTTATCCCATGGCTTACAGATGCCAAGTTATTGACCTAAATATGTTTCTTTGGAATGTTTTTGGTTCTGAATATCAATATTGCTGCTATAAGGAGGCTGCAATTATAATCAGTCGTGGAAGCAGCAATATTACAGGTTGTTAGTAGACCAGGTCTCCTAGCATAGAGTAGTATCAGAGGCAACCACTGGGGCTCTCAGCAAGAATCAGGAAAACTTGAAGGAGATGTCCTTTTTAATCTAGGCTGCATTGGTATGTTCTTGGTAAATCCAAGATCTGGTTGTAGCTATGCTATGCCGTTTTTTATAATACATATTTTTTTTCTTACATTTTATTATTATAGTGCGGTTTGGCAGCAGTAAAATTGACACAGATCTGATCAATCGAATAGAAAGAGCTACTGGACAAAAACCTCACCGCTTTCTACGTAGGGGAACCTTTTTTTCTCACAGGTGAGTTTTTCTTGTTTTAAAAATTAAAAAAGATCCTATTAAGTAGACTTTCTGTGAGCATTATTGGGAGAAAGCTGTGAACAGCACCAAGGTAAACCAACAGTGTCATTTGAAATTAGCAACTACTGCAAATTTCACTCGGCAACATTTGAAACCCTTGGTTGCATCAGTTTCTGATACGTCCTCTCTAATTCCAAATTGAAGAAATTTGCACAGAATCTTTGCTTTCTAGAGGTTCCATTTTGACTCTATGTTGGCAAGAACCCCAGGGCTCACATGGTGTTACTGCTGATTTCAGCAATGGTCCACGTGGCCTGTGGACCTACGCATATGTACTGTTACATAAAAAAGGCTCAGGGAATAACCTTAAACACCAGCCTACCAGTCATCTACACTGTTTAATTGTTAACATGCATGGGCTTTTGGACTACAGCAGCTGGCACATTTCAGATAATTGTCTGAGCGTGATTCAGGGCGTAACCTCCACCAGAGACCATTCGAAGCTGGCTGTTTGAATTTATTTGGGAAATGATTCCCAGCTCTGTTTTTACTAGGCCTTAGAAATTATTATCCAATTAAGTAATTTTTAAAGTTGCACATTTCTTTAATTTAAATAATAACTTGTAAATTAATTTTAATTTAATTTTTCTTTGAGGTTTTTTTCCATAGAGACTCAAGGAGACACTTTTCTTAAGTAAAAAAAAATGAACCAACAAAACCTTTTTATTTCTAGGACACTTAACATACTGTATTTTATTGTTAAATGAGTTTGACTTTAAAAGCACTCAAATTTTGACTAGAAGTTTTTTTGCTTGTAGATGTTTCTTCTTAAAGAGTTGCATCATGTTTTCTCTGTTTCATCTTTAGAGATATGGACCAAATCCTTGATGCTTATGAAAATAAGAAGTCCTTTTACCTTTACACAGGCAGAGGGCCGTCCTCTCAGGCAATGCATGTCGGTCATCTTATTCCATTTATATTCACAAAGTAAGTTATTTCTACTGTTTGTATTAATCAAAACATTTTTTCTAAGGTAATATTTAATGTGGTTTATGGAACTGCTAAAATGATAGATTACAAGGAGTTCTGTTTCTTTGAGGTGAATATTAATGAACTTAAACATTGCAATCTTACCTTTTCACTAAAATTTTCATAATCCTTGCATCACCATCTGTTGTGGTTTAACCCCAGCTGTCAACCAAGCCCCACGCAGCTTAGTGTGGAGTCCCGCCTTCATGCGGTGGGTTAGGGGAGAGAATCAGAAGGGTAAAAGCTAGAAAACTCATGGGCTGAGAGAAAGACAGTTTAATATGTAAAGCAAAAGCTGCGCACACAAGCAAAGCAAAACAAGGAATTCGTTCACTGCTCCCCATCGGCAGGCAGGTGTTCAGCCATCTCTAGGAGAGCAGGGCTCCATCATGCGTAATGGCTACTTGGGAAGACAAACGCCATTACTCCCAACATCCCCTCATTCCTCCTTCTTCCCCCAGCTTTATACGCTGAGCATGGCACCATATGGTGTGGGATACCCCTGTGGTCAGTCGGGGTCAGCTGTCCCGGCTGTGTCCCCTCACAGGTCCTTGGGCACCCCCAGCCTCCTCGCTGGTGGCGTGGGGTGAGAGGCACAAAAGGCCTTGGCTCTGTGTGAGCCCTGCTCAGCAGTAACTAAAACATCTCTGTATTACGAACAGTGTTTTCAGCACAAATCCAAACCATAGCCTCATAGCAGCTACTGTGAAGAAAATTAACTCTATCCCAGCAAAAACCAGTACACCACCATAAGGCCCTCTTCCTTGCGCTGTTAGCCCTGTGGCACTACTTAGAATTTTTCTTCTTCTTAAAAACGAGATTGTGGTGGGACTCAGTAACATTCATTCTGGAGCAATAGTGTGGGTGTTGTTTTTCTTAACTGACATGTTGATGAAACTTTATGCTTTTGTGAAAAAGAAGGAGCTGTTAGGAAAGTCAGAAATTCTATCAAAATGTTCCTTTGACAAAAAAAACATTTGGCTGCTCCTAGCGATGTAGTTTAAAGTGAGCAGAGTATGCACGTTTTAAAAGTTGTACATCTTAATTATGCTCTACCAGTTTGCAACTCTCCTTTAACTTGCCTCACCCCACGAGCGCACAGATTTTATGGCAGCCTTTCCTTTGAGAAGCAAAGAGGTTTTGTGGCCGCCCAGGATGAGAACAGATTGCCTCCAAAGCTGTGCCAAGCTCGGAGAGCAGCGGTGCCGCCAGCCTCCGGGAGGGGAGTGATGATGTAGGGCTTAGAGTTGCACGGGGAGAAAATTACATGGCCTATGGGAACCCGTGCCTGGTTTCACTTTCAGTGAGGCCGTTAGCGTGATTATGTAAACAGACCGTGTCTGCCACTCATTAAATAACAGGAAAAAGCAAGGAGATTCATATTCCAGCTGCTACCAAATGGATAGAATTGTAGAGTGCTTGGGCAGAATTACAGCTGAGAAGGAAAAGTTGCAGCCTGAAGCACAACAAAGTTACTCGGTGAATGCAATACAGGCATTACGTGTCAAGAGCACACACTGGGTAGTGTTAAGTCTTACACAACTCCCCCCAGCTTTTGCCTTGGTCATGAAGATCATTCTGTGCGCCAGTAGAAAACCGAATCTCTGATCAGGCTAGCAGCTTTCTACAACATAAATATCTGCAAATGTTTCAGGGGCCTGAGCAGTGGCTACGCTCTAAATACATTAATGAGATGAAAGGGAGGTTGTGTGTAAGCCCAAGACTGCCTGATGAGTTTGTAATCCTGTAAGAACAAAACAAAGCCGTCAGTCACCCAGCTTTGCGCTGAAATGTGAGTGTCAGTGCTTCTTACGCTGCGCACCAAAGGAGACGGCGTTCGGCAGGCGTTTGTGGATGTTGTGTTACAAAGAACTGAACTAACCAAAAGACACCTCTGAACAGAGAGGCACAAGCTATTTTTGGTGTGTATAATGATCTGTAAATCTCAGTACAGCTTCATACGTTACAAACACCACCATGTTCACAGGAAAGGCACGAATGCAGTTTAAACCCAGCCCTTTGAAAAGCACTTTTGCACCCTCCTTTCTCACGCTTTCCCTCGCACAGTGGACGAGGCCTTTGTACTTGTGCTGCTCCGATTCATCTGTTTGCATCCGTGATTTGATGACATCCATGGGAGTAGCTAACCCCCAGGCCAGGACTCTGGCAAAACCACCAGGCTCACTAACGTTACTCTATGAAGCTGTGCCTGCACTAGCAGGAAGGACCAAAAGTTTTTTGAATTCTGTTTCCATTGCAAATGGTAACTGCTATTATGCGTACAGAAAACAAGAAGTGTGAGTCTTTTTTTCCGGGTAAGTTGATCTGTATAAAATGTTTATTCTGTTCACACAAATATAACTGTATTTGCATACAAAGAAAGGAGGAGCAGACCTCTTATGTCTTTGTCTTTAAACGTATAAAAATATTTTTGCTGTGACTTAACATCTTCATTTTAACTTACATAGAGATAAAATCTCTGCTTTTATTAGGTGGCTGCAGGAAGTATTTGATGTTCCCTTAGTTATACAGTTAACCGATGATGAGAAATACCTTTGGAAGGACCTGACAACTGAGAAGGCATATGAATATGCTAGAGAAAATGCAAAAGACATCATTGCATGTGGGTTTGACATCAATAAAACCTTTATATTTTCTGATTTAGACTATTTGGGGTAAGTATAAATTTTTTTAGGGTATTGTAATAAAAAACAGTCTGTATTTTCTTTCCAGCTTTGGCGGCCAGGAGTGTCTTCATAAATGTGTCTACATTTGAAAGCTTCAAGACAAGTTTTACAACACTTAAAATAGAGAAATTAATTTATCTAACATTTTATGTATATCCTGTTGTTCTTCTTCTGTATAACATATGAACAAATACTTGTGTGTGCAATGCTTAAATTTAAATTATGAAAAGTATATTAAACCAGCTAAATTTTAAAAATACCAAAACCACCAAGAAGCCTCCAGATTGATTTAAGACGGTATCAAAATCTTTGAGATGTGTTTACACTTCATCTGCGTTAACAAAAGACATTTCAGCAACTTGTTGCAGTCTATTAATTTATAATATAGCATGGAAGATTATTATTTGAACTTTGAGTGAAGTTTAAAGAAGGTTTAAGAAAAAGGAACTGCTATTGAAACTGCTATCTCGGAAGGAAGTTTTATGGCAGAGTTCAGAACTGAAATTGTGGGCTTTGTTCTTCAATGTGGCGTATGAGCTTCCTTAAAAAATTGGATGAGAGAATATGTGTTTTAGAGATGCACTGTATAACGTACAGCCCCCAGAATGTGAAGCCTACAAAGCAGTTTTTCCTCCTTTTATTCACCTGACTTTCCTGCCTTAGAGAAGTTGCATTAACACATATCTGCCCTGTTGCTGAATGAGGTCAGAACTGTTGTTTTTCTGCTTTAGGTCTTCAGCAGAAATAAAAAAGGAAAAAGCTGCTAAGCTATTTTTGATTTGGAAATGCTGCTGCTATATTTGGTGACAGAAAAAGTCCAAACAGGGAACGAAGCCTGTGGAAAATGAGTTTGGAGGATTTGAGCTACTATTCCTTTGGTGAACCACAGTGTTCTGTATGGGATACACACTGGGGATACCAAGCAACACAGAAGATGTGGTCCATTCAAGTTACCTGAGTTCACAGAGAAGCATAGGGATAAGTAAACTTCAGGCTCCGTGAGGCATTTTGGCACCATTTCCAAATGAAAATATTTCTGTGTTTAGACAGCTAATTGTCATAAAAAATGTTTGCAGTAAATGTTGGGAGGAGAGAAGAATAAATTAAACTTCCAAGGCATAAAATTCTTGTTTGTAAATAATTCTCTATTATCTCGCAAAAAGACCAAGAGATTAATCCTGCAGGGTTTTTGACATTCTCAGCTTTTGGAGTGGAAGTTTCTATCTACGCTATCTACGCTTTTCTTTGACTTGTCTTTTTATTTTTCCACTTTCCTTCTCACAGGTCAAGTACTGGATTCTACAGAAACATTGTCAAAGTTCAGAAGCATGTCACATTTAACCAAGTGAAAGGAATCTTTGGCTTTACAGACAGTGACTGCATTGGTAGGAAATGATACGATCTACTGAAGTGATGCTTGCTTTCACTTTCTGTGGCACTATTTAAGTAATTATTTAAAGAGATTAGTTTGTGCCACTCACGAAACAGAGAAAGCAAAAAGATCCGTGTTTCTAAGCTGATGGTAAAGGGGTGTTATTGTGGTTCCTTCAGTACAGAAAACACTTCACAGTGGAATTTCTAGCATGATAGCTACCTTTTTGGCCTTAGTAACAGCAAAGTACAAAACACCATTGTTGAAGCACCCAGGATAGAGAACTGGTTTTTTTTTATGGTGATTGCAGCTGTAGTCAGTTATGATTCCTAGAAGTTTCTATGCCAAGATTATATCGAAACTTTTATTTTCAGAAAAATTTACATTAATACACACACGCATTATCCATATATGAAAAAGTTAAGGAGCACTCAAAAGCCATTATCAAGGTGGTGGGTAACTCTGCCTTCCATTTACTTCGCTGCAATTGCAGGTTTCTATCATGTTAGACAAAAAAAAAGATTCTGTGTCAAAGATGGCATTAAAACCTTGGTGTCCCTGAGTACTAACATCGTTCTTTGACCAGTAACTGGACCAGTGACAGCTTTTCCGCATTCGCTGTAACCAAAGAACATATTCTTACTTCTGTCTTAACAGTTTACGTGTTTGGAAAAATGCTCTTTACTTTCTGTTCTGAGAGGATTTTGATCAGGGAAGCAGTTTGGTCACTCTGTGATTAAAAACCAAAACTAGATACATCTGATATGCTTCACGAGTACAGCATGCATATAGCAATGATTCTAAGATCTTAGAGGGGAACTTTCCTGATAAGTAGCTCTATAGTCATTCTCTCACAAAGAGGAAAAAAAAAATGAGCATCTCAGAGTGATGATATAGTCAATTGTAATTCTGGGAAGGGTAGATAGTTCAATAATGAAGAGATTATGTGCTGATGAACCTTTTCCAGAACCTTTGTGATCATAGCCTGCCTTTTGTCATTAGTTTCTCTGTTAGTTGAAGGTTTGTTGACATCATAGAAGGTAAAGATGAAAACATTTCCTCAGACAAGGCAACACTGCTTGGTAAAGATAGATGTTGGTCTTCAACTGAGTATCTGAATGATTCATTTGTGCATTTTACATATTTAAAGAAGTTCTCTCTATGTATCATTGCTTATATTGGCTTCTCAGCTTTTCCAAACACGTTTTCTAGGAAAGATCAGCTTTCCTGCTATTCAAGCTGCTCCATCCTTCAGTTCATCATTTCCACAGATCTTCAATGGCAAGGAGAACATTCAGTGTCTTATCCCATGTGCTATCGATCAGGTAAGAAAATCATATAACTTAATTTGGTTTTCATTAATTTGTTTTTGTAATGCACCATTTAAGCTTCATGGTGGTATATGGAAACATCTGTAAAACATTTCTGCAAGCACCTTTCGTGGGCAGAAGCTGAAAGAGATAAAAGGGTGTTGTGCAGTGTCCTGACATAGGTGAAGGCTTAACCCAACAGTCATGTATTCATGCATGACTTATTCTTGCCAGTCTTGGATCTGTCTTGATCTCAACCCTGTTTACAGTGAGTTGGCACCTATGAAAGCAAGGACAGTAAAATCTATGCAAAAGTATACCGATGTGGGGGTAGGAGGAAACTTTTGGCCATCTTCGTGGTAACTAGGACAAGATGTAATGAGCTTAACTTACAGCACAAGAGATTTACTTTGAACCGTAGGGAAAAGCTTTCTGTCGGTAAGAATAAAGAAGAACTGAAAGTTTGCCAGAAAGGCTGCAGAACCTTAACCATTCAGATCTACGTAGAGAGGACGGAAGAACATTGGCTACAAACGACAGTGGTAGTGTCATTACTTTAAATAAGTATTGTTTCTAGGAGTCAAATGCTGTACTGTCTGAATCTTTAGCTGTTTTAGTCACAGGGACAGTCACTGGAACATAATGTAATTACGCTCATCAGCCACAATATTATGTTGTAATATTATTGCAGTATTTAAGTGAGATCAGCAGCACAGCACTGCCAGCTTGATCCTGATTTAATTCAGATTCTGTGCCGATTGTTAAGTGCTTTGGGAGGAAGCTTGCATCTTAATCTCTATCCATCTCTAGGCCTACTTAGCATAGTTTTCACAACGGTTTGAAATCTTTGTAAATATGCCTATTAATCAAGGGAATCGGAGTGTACAGCAAAACTATGAAAATGAAAAAAAGGGGGTTTGTTTGTTCCTCGGGATGAGCTGGATTGGAAGTAGATTCTGGAACATTATATGGTTTGTTTTTTTTGTTTTTTTTTTTTTTGTCTTGAGACCATCTGTTAAGGCATGAACGAGGCAGCACTAATCAGCTTTTAAATCAGATTTTTCAACTTTATTCTGTGCTTTTATTGATGGCTGTTATAGGATCCTTATTTTAGAATGACCCGAGATGTAGCACCGAGAATTGGACAGCCTAAACCAGCCTTACTGCACTCAGTCTTCTTCCCAGCCCTGCAAGGAGCACAGACAAAAATGAGCGCTAGTGACCCGAACTCCTCCATCTTCCTCACTGATACACCCAAACAAATCAAGACAAAGGTAAGGACCTACAAAACTTGAGAGCACAAAGCTTTATAACAGAGTGGTGGTCCTCACAGTTACAATGGCAATTTTTAAATGTTTTTTTTGAACATATCTGCATACTTTTTTCTATACGTTTCATTGCCAAGCATCCTCAGGAATTGACTGAGGTATGCAAATTTAGCTAGGCTGTCAAACATAATAGTTTGCACTGCCAGCTAGTCTAACAGTACAAACATTAGCTAGAATAATGTACAAAACGTCATATTTGTTTATCTGATATCTGCAGAGCAGTCATGTAAGAATAGAAGCTGTGGAGGCTCATGATCTAAAAATAAATATTATGTTGCCATAGTTTTGAAATCTGACAGTCCATAATGTAACTCAAATAAAGAACTCTTTCTCTTGACTTCCTCTCCATGCTGGGAGCACCAAGCTTTGCAGTGTCGGTTACAACACAGGTCAGACTTTTCCTGCTGCTTGGGGATCTGCTGCTGCCATGTGTTCCTCCCTCGAATTCACAAATAAATATTATGTTGAATTTCACCTAAGTTTTAGAAGGGGTATTTTCTCCTATCTGAGTATATTCCTAGCGCCCATTCTAGCTCAACAGAAAATCCCTCTTACCCAGTGTCAGATGATTTAGTTTGGCAAAAGTTCACCTGTGTTGTGATATTTAAAAACATAAATAAAAATAAGTCTTTGGAAAAGGATTTATAAGCATGACAACCAGACATGAAATAACTATCTATCAAAACAAGATAAAAGATGTATATGTTGTTTCTGCTGGATGGGCTTGGATTAATTCTTTCAGTTGACAAACCCATGTACAAGTTAGATTCTTCTACATCATCTCATAATGATTCATTATCTTATGTAGAAACTTACTAATAACAGTACTGTTCTGAAGAATTTGAATTCTTCGTATGTTTGGTTTATAATAATTCCAGTTTATTTGCACAGTTACACAGTTGCTTTTTTAAAAAAGCCTATAATTTCAGAATAGAGGATAGATGGTTAGTGGTAATACTGGCAATATTCTTCCAGTTTTTCCTGACAAGTAGCTAGTGATCTGCAAAGAGATCTGAGAAGCCTTATGTCCAGTTAATAAGTCCTATTTCTGCTATCCTTAAACTAGTTGGAAAAATAACAAAATAGTTATAGCTACTTGGAATATAAAAGCTATAAAGAGAAAATTCTGAACATGGTGTAACACACTGAGTAATGGAGGACAGAGATTTTTTTTTTTCCTGCTTCTGAAGCCCATCAGAAGTTAGTCTTTATGGAAATAGAGCTTGAGTGAAAGACCAAATACTGTTGTGGCCAATAAATAAAAAATTAGAGTAGGAAAGTTGACTTTGGTGATGGATGAAGGTTAAAAAGAGAGTGCCACTGCTGCACAAAAAAAAAAATGACTGCCTACAGCATTTTTCAGATCACTAGTACATTGCTAAGTAATGAGGTCCAAAATTTACAGATAATAGAAGACGAAAAATTACTAGATATTGGGAAAGGCTGAGAAGCTTCTGGGAAATCCAAGGAGATGAATGGCAACATTATAATAAACTATTCTTATTTTACCTCGATTAGCTCAATTATTTACTTATTTTCCTAGAAACTGGTACTTAGATTCTGAGTCTGTACTAATTCAGGGAAAAGATCAGTGCATCATTGAAGCCCTCAGTCAACAAGTACGTGCCAGAATATGTAAAAAATGAACTTGAGATTAATAAAGGAAACATTTTGTTTAAAACAGTAATGCGCCTTCACCTAGCATATTGTATTTAATCCTTCACACTTTAGTAAGAAGACAAACGGTAGGGATGAGGGACATGGACAAAATTTCATACAAAGACTTTCAAAATCTGGTAAGGAGACAGGTGAGGTGAAGTGCAAAACAATATGTAAAAAACTTAGTTTTACAGATACTGAGACAGCTATTCAGGCTGTCTTACAGTATAAGAATAGACATAATGTGACCGATGGCAGTTTAGTTTCTTAAGATATTCATCAGTGCGTCATTTTTGTATGTAATTTGTTACTGCAAGACATCATCTGTAACACGGTGGTTAGAAAGATTCAAAAAAGCACTAGACAGTCACACGGATAAGAAGAATGTTCAGTAATTGTAAATATGTAACAGTTTCTAGATACCAGAACTAAATAAAAATCTACTTCATGTGCGTGTGTGTCTCTTGGCTGGTTGATAATATCTGAAAAGATACAAGAGCCAAAGGAAAGCTCAGCTTATGGTTGAAGAATACTTTTTTCCTCTTCCTGCCAATTTATTTTTATAAAATTTGTAGGAAACTTAGCATCTTCTGAGAATGCTATACATGTATACATTTTTAAAATAAGCCGGTGACTTCTGAATTTGCTGGGAATAGGATTAGTAGATAGATCAATTCACCAGTGCAGTTCATCACCCCAGATGAAGCTGTGCTTAAAAAGAGGGGGGAAGAGTCAGCAAGTATTCCATTTTTAGACTGAATAATTGGGCATTTGTATAATTTTAGCCATTGTAGCCAGAGTTTTGTAATCTTTGCTTTCTCTTCTCTTCCTTTTCCCTGAAAAGAGGAGGCAGCTAGGTTCTCTCTAGGATTTCTTCAGAATTCTTCATGCCTCCTTCATCTCTTTCAAAATTAATTTCTTGGTGGAGTGAATATCTTATTTTTCCTTACATGAAGTACATTTCGTGTAAGCACGAATTCTGTCCAACAGACAACAGCTTCAGCAAAAGGGACTAAAAACATTTTTGACTGAATCTTGAGTAGATTATTTATAAATTTTGCTTCATTTTTGTTCTGGTCATGCAGCCTGGGCAGTATGTATATAGCCATTTTTCACTGCTCGATCCTAATGACCTCCTTTTGCCTCCCTGCTTCAGTCCAGAGGCTCTGTATTAACTTGCCCTGCTCACCCTTCAGCCAGTCCTTCGTAGAGAATTTGGAGGACCATCATACTCTTCTGTTTACAGTATAGTAATCCAGAATTTAGTAGAAATTATACCATAAAATCATTATGTTGTTTCAGATTAACAAGCATGCCTTCTCGGGAGGCAGAGATACTATTGAAGAGCACAGGAAGTACGGAGGTAACTGTGATGTTGACGTGTCTTTTATGTACCTGACTTTCTTCCTAGAAGATGATGACAGACTTGAACAACTGAAGCAGGTAAGTAGCCAAGTTGAAGATAATCTTATTCATTCCTCCCTGTGAGGACAAATCTGTAACTAAGTCCTCCTGTGAACCTTTTCCAGGAACGTAATTGTGTTGTTATTCTCGGACTCTCCATCCCATATAAGTTTCCATTTAAGACCTCTGTATTTGCTGCAATGTTTTCCCTTCTCACAGGTCATTCTGTCTCTCTTCTTTTTTTAAAAAATCAAAATAAAAAAATAATTACCCTAGTATTTTCATGAGGATCTCCAACACGGTGTGGGACAGTATCTCCTCTACTTTTCAAATGTGGTCACTTTAGGATTAGTGTTGGTTTTAATTGTATAATACACTCTGCCTGCTCCTTACATGTGAGGTACCAAAATACTCTGCAAAACTGCAGAAGTTCATGTCGAAAGCTTGCTGGCTTTTTGGGTTTTTCTTACCATCACAAGAAAGGTAATAGCTATGAGGAACTGACTCACTGATCCCAAGCAAAAACTCCTTCGCGTAAGTTGCATTTTCCTTAAACCTATCTGGCAGACTTCTGCCCCTGGGTGTGGTAGCAAGACTTCCTTCAGGTATATGACCACCATCAATACTAGGCAGTATGCGTTCTCTGGAAGGCAGCATCTGTACTTGATAGTAGCTGTGTCACGTTGGTTTATCAGCTTTCCCCTCCTGGGAACAGCCACAGGCTCTTCTCCAACCTTCTACCCTTTCCCGCACAAGAGCAGGGTTGGATAGCTACTAATCCCCAATCACACTGTAAATTATCAACTGTGAATATGACTGCTAGTGTGAGCATAGATTCTGAGTGTCTCTGCTACGAAAAGGACACTTCAATCGCATCTCTTACCTGAATGCAAAGAGAGAAAAATAAGAGAATTTGTGCCTCTTACTGCAAAAAACAGCTTAGGGTGACTGTTTATTTGAACTGGGATTCTGGGGAGAAAAATTTGCAGTTTCCTGCAAATAATTACAGGATTTCCTGGTTAAATTATTGTGAATGTAGCTTATTCAGGCAATTTAATATGTGACAAGTTATACAGACTAACTGCCTTAATCTTTTAAAAGGCAACAAGCAATTTTGCAAGTTACATTTTCAGAGTGATACCACACGATCTTCTGAGGCATGTGCTTATTTTTAAGACACCCAAATCTATATTTGCTAGTGCCAGGCTTTTCAAAAAATACTTGTCACTGAGTCTTTTTTGACATAGCACCATATTTAGCAATCAACACTTTCTTGACAGGCCTACACAAGTGGGGAATTGCTCACAGGGGAGCTGAAGAAGGTTCTTATTGAAACATTGCAGCCCTTGATAGCAGCTCATCAGGAGAGACGCAAGCAGGTTACAGATGAAATGGTGAAGCAGTTCATGACTCCACGAAAGCTAGCTTTTGAATTTTGAAGAAATGCATATGTAACTTACCACTTGATAACCAAAAGCAAGTAATTGTTGTCTTCTGTTGTATGTCATCACTCCCTAGTTATGTACAGCCTGCAATCGGTGCTTTATAAATATTGCTTTTAATGAGTTAATTACAATGGATGTCAGAGTACAGGAAAAGTTTGAAATAGGACTCGCACCTATTTGAAATCAGAATGTACAAGACAAAATTGCCTAGTCTTGCAGAAGAGCATGCCTGTCAGCACAACACTGTATTTTACTGTATTTCTTGTTGAAAATATAAATAAAACTTTCATTTTGATGATAAGTCTAACTTGTAAATTGTTTTAGATATGTTGGTAAGAGGTCGTATCTCAAACTAATGACTAGTTGCTCCATTTTCTTTCGTCCTGTGTACCTTGGTTTACCAGACTGCGTGTCCCTTTGGGCCACTGGGAACACGCTGCACACAAAAGGATTGTGGATGTTGCAAAGTAGATTACCCAGTGACTTAGGCCTGGGGTCAGTACAGAAAGAATGGAGATCTGTGAGTTGAACACATGAGGAAGAGTATCAGGCCGGTTTTGCTATTGTCTTCCTCTTTGACGTGGGGCAAGTCACAGAAATCTCACTGTACTTTTGTTTCTGCAATTATTTAACTGGTCTGACTGCCTCTGGAGGAAGGAGGTTATCACAAGATTCCTTCATATTCTCTGGTGTAAGATAGTGTAGAAATGCAAATTTTAGTTTCTAGTTATAAAAAATGCCAAGTGTTAAATCATGCTGTGAAAATGAAGTTGCTGCGGGACACAGGGATACTTCTAGTACTGTCTGTTCTGTTTTAGTACACCAAGTCATTTAAACTAGGGGTACTTATTTTAATATGTATTCCAGTGAGAAAATACACTTTATTAAAATACCTCATGTAATATTTAATTATCTCCTTTCTTAAAAAGAACTTCAATGTCTTTGCTATGATTTACAGAATAAAAAATCAAATTATTAGCAAATTTATTTTAATATGTACAGTGCTGAATACAAACTGTTAGACCTGTCTTGTATTTATGTAGAATATAATGTTGCTAGCCCAGACGTAGTCTTATCTACATCAAATAAAAATACCTTTGATAACACAGGTGGGTATTGATGTGTGGTATTTGCAAATCATTTAAAAATACAAGGAAGGCCCTTGATAGAGGTGTGAAAGATTTAAACTTTAGTAGGTGCTGCAGTGTGGGGCCTAGTGGACTTACATTGACTGTAGCATTCTTAAAAAAAAAAAAAGAAAGAAAAACCAGAAAAGCACACTTCTAATTGGACTGTAAATCTCCTTTGAAGTCACCTGATTACACTTGGTTGAGGGAGAAGTTTTAAGGGTGAGACTTCTCACTGACTTCAGTAGACCTTGGATCAGGCTGTTACTACACGAGAAGGTGCTGAGCTATTTGTGCCGCCTGGAGTCGGTGCCGCTGCCTTCCCACCGGCAGCAGTTCCGTAACACAGCACACGCGTCCTCTCCAGCCATGACCTTGCATTTCTGAGCTGGAAGTGTCTATGTGCCAAGTTGTATATGAAATGCCCCTGTTAGTTTATCTTTGTGCAAGGAACCAGGGAAGGACTGAAATGCAAGGCAAGTTTAGTCCTATTGTATGTGTTTCAGACTTGTGCTGAAAATCACAGTGCTCAGCTTTTGTGGTTTTCTTTACGGTTTACACGAGCTGCCATTGCCAATGTAATGCCATTGACTTTAATGTATTAAAGTAAATGTTTACCAGTGACTGTCTCTATAACCTACAGATGTAGTATCTCAGTTCTAACAAGTGCTTAACAATCAGTAGAAAAGCTTTTTTTTTTTCCCCCCAAAGTGGTGGAGCAATTCTTAGGAAAGAAAAGTAGCTTCTTAAATCCAGTAGTTAAATAATCTAATTCTTGGTTACTGTAGACTTTAATGATGACCTTCTTCTTCTTGCAGTCCACTCTGTCATCTTTAAGCTGTACATAAAATACAAGACTTAAATTTCAATAGTCTTTTCAAATGCAAATTTCTTCTTTAAAATATTATATACAGATCTGTCCTGCAGGATTTATTTAATTTATTCAGGAAAGGGAAATATGCTGTAGGAGAAACAGTAGTGTGTTCTATTCTAACTAAACATATGGATTAATTTTATAACAGCAATAAAAATCTGGTTTGAAAGTTCTAGAAAGGAAAGTGATAGCAAAATTATTTACTATTTGTTTACTGAGCAATTATGTTACTCAAGTTCTCTGTCGGATTCTTACAGACTTGCTTCTGAAATGATACAGTTTCTCAGAGGAGTCTTGGCAAATTCCTAAATCTGTTATAATTACAGTTTATGTCCCAGAGGTATTTAAAAGTCAAGACAAGGCAGTCCATGAAATGTCTAAGAATGTTACCAGGCAATGTTCATTACATTTTCCTCAATTTGTTCATATTTTGTCCATCTCACTAATAAAAATGTAGATAAAAGTCTGTATCAAACTTCTTTGATTTTACTCTTTTTTATTATTTTTAAAAGGCTTAATTTACACTTACTCTATTTTTAACCTCTCTTCCTACCCTTTTAGGTGTTGATATAGTCATCTGATGGAGCTGGTCCTTGGTTTAATGTCTAATGCCTTTCAAATCGTGAAACAGGGTGACTTATAACCCACTCTATGCAGTCCTACCAGGTGGACTTCAGATTGCTCCCAGAGCAAGCTAATCAGGGTCAGTTGTCCAAAGATTAACTGCTCACAAGCAAGACTGGATGTTGCATTTCCCAGTGTACAGCAGCCAGCTCAGAAATCAGGGGAGGTCAGCGTGACCTGTTTACAATGACTTGTCAGTAGGTTTGGCGTAAAGACTGGTACTTAAGTGGAAACATAAAACTCCACAATTGGTGTTGTCTGAAGAGCACGGATGCTGCATAGCTTCATGTGGCTCTTCCAGAGTCGGCAAGAGGTGTGCTGAAACCTACTCGGGTGTTCATAAGCATTGTCAGAGAAAGCAGGAATTACTAGCACTGTGAAAACATGAAGCAGCATATGCCTTCTAAAGAAAATACTCTTTTTTTCAAGGCCACCAACTTTGTTACTGAAAGAAATCATCTATACAACATGCTACGGTCCCTATAGCAATATGAACCCAATATCAGCACAGCAAATGTGGTGTCTTCATTCTGTTAGCTGGCCTTCAGCTAGCTAATTTATCAGAGTAGCTCAAGGTCAAGGTAATACAAACAAATCAGAAAATAAAGCAGTCAAGTTCTGAAATCCAGAAGCCAAACACCTATCTTCATGTGTATGTAATGAAGTACATAATATGTACGACGTGTCATGTCATTAAACAGAAATGGGTTTGTATTTATGTGCCTGTGTTTACAGTACTTACACAGTCAATTCCTGTACCTCTTGGTAGTTTGTATCAGTGTGAATGAGCTGTGAGTTCTTGCTCTAAGGCAGGTTGTCACCCATATGTCATGTATATATTTTTTTCCAGCAAAGGCGTGTGAACAGGATGGACTGCAAAGCAGTTACCTTCTTGAAATAAGATGCCTGAAGATACAGCTTGCCTCTCGCATAGCATTTGTGCAGGCCACGTAAGAACCTGCTTTTATATGGAGCTGAATACCCTGAGGCTTACAGTTCTCAGACCCTCGCACGGGATTCCACAGTTGTTCCCACTCATTTTTACAATTCCTCTGTAATTCCTGTTTCTTGAAACCAGCGGTATTTCAGTTACACCCACAGGAGGAGACATTTTTAGTCATCTGAATGCATGACCCTGTTGAGAAAGCTGAGCTACTTTATTTTCAAACCTTGGGCTGACCATGGATGGTATCAACTCTGCCTAACAAGAAGTGGTTGTTTAGTCTGATTTGCAGGCATTTTTCCTACTGTCTCTGTTCAGAGGATGTAACGCCTGAGAACAAGGTCAGCTGAGAATAATACAGCATAAAGGAGTTTGATTCCAGAAAACATCCAGGCAGAGCTGGGAAATCACTACCCAGCTGGGACAGCACTCAGTCAAATGCATCCTTTGTAGAAAGAGGCGAGGGTAGCAGACTCTTAAGAGCCATGTTAAGAGGAATTCCAAATCGTGAGGACTTAATTAAATCTTCTGTTGTAAGGACTTTCTGACTAAAGGAAGCTCAGTGCAAGACGTAACTGAGGTGGTAGGCTGCTGAGGCCAGGAGCACTTTGGGAGAGAATATGGTTCAGCGTTGGGTCTGTCATTTCACTCCCCTTTAAGGTGACATACTCTGCCCTGCCTGGTCTTTTAACCCTGCTCTTGGATCAACTGCATAAGCTAGACAGATAGACCCTTGAGAGAAAAAATATGATGGTGGTTTGATAGCATGGCTGTGAACATGTGTAAAAAGCCAGCTGAAGGCTTAGATTTCAGGAGGACAGTTCTGGAGCTTTTTACCGGTCTCTCTCTGGAGTGGAAGAGGTGCCCTTTATTCTTTTCCAGGAGCATCTGAAATTTTTAAACTTGTCCTTCTAGTACAAGACCCATTTTTATATGTAAACGGTAGCTGACAAGTCCTTTCTGCTGCAAAATTACTGTCAGTGTAGTCAAGGCCATGCTATCAACTGGTAAAAGTGGCTGTGGACCAGAAGGGCATCAACCCTGAATACAAGAACTCTAAAAATACAATCTTCCTCTTTCCCTCCAAAAGACACACTTTCAACAAAATCTGACAAGGGCTGGATCCACTCCTTTTGTCATCATTCAGGGATTAAAATGGAGATATAAAACATTTATGCTGCTTTTGAGGCAGAATGAGCAAATTAAAGTATTTCTGGTTTAGGGACTTTCGTTCTGAAGCAATGGTGTGGGTGTTGTTTTTCTTAACTGACATGTTGATGAAACTTTATGCTTTTGTGAAAAAGAAGGAGCTGTTAGGGAAGTCAGAAATTCTATCAAAATGTTCCTTTGACAAAAAAAACATTTGGCTGCTCCTAGCGATGTAGTTTAAAGTGAGCAGAGTATGCACGTTTTAAAAGTTGTACATCTTAATTATGCTCTACCAGTTTGCAACTCTCCTTTAACTTGCCTCACCCCACGAGCGCACAGATTTTATGGCAGCCTTTCCTTTGAGAAGCAAAGAGGTTTTGTGGCCGCCCAGGATGAGAACAGATTGCCTCCAAAGCTGTGCCAAGCTCGGAGAGCAGCGGTGCCGCCAGCCTCCGGGAGGGGAGTGATGATGTAGGGCTTAGAGTTGCACGGGGAGAAAATTACATGGCCTATGGGAACCCGTGCCTGGTTTCACTTTCAGTGAGGCCGTTAGCGTGATTATGTAAACAGACCGTGTCTGCCACTCATTAAATAACAGGAAAAAGCAAGGAGATTCATATTCCAGCTGCTACCAAATGGATAGAATTGTAGAGTGCTTGGGCAGAATTACAGCTGAGAAGGAAAAGTTGCAGCCTGAAGCACAACAAAGTTACTCGGTGAATGCAATACAGGCATTACGTGTCAAGAGCACACACTGGGTAGTGTTAAGTCTTACACAACTCCCCCCAGCTTTTGCCTTGGTCATGAAGATCATTCTGTGCGCCAGTAGAAAACCGAATCTCTGATCAGGCTAGCAGCTTTCTACAACATAAATATCTGCAAATGTTTCAGGGGCCTGAGCAGTGGCTACGCTCTAAATACATTAATGAGATGAAAGGGAGGTTGTGTGTAAGCCCAAGACTGCCTGATGAGTTTGTAATCCTGTAAGAACAAAACAAAGCCGTCAGTCACCCAGCTTTGCGCTGAAATGTGAGTGTCAGTGCTTCTTACGCTGCGCACCAAAGGAGACGGCGTTCGGCAGGCGTTTGTGGATGTTGTGTTACAAAGAACTGAACTAACCAAAAGACACCTCTGAACAGAGAGGCACAAGCTATTTTTGGTGTGTATAATGATCTGTAAATCTCAGTACAGCTTCATACGTTACAAACACCACCATGTTCACAGGAAAGGCACGAATGCAGTTTAAACCCAGCCCTTTGAAAAGCACTTTTGCACCCTCCTTTCTCACGCTTTCCCTCGCACAGTGGACGAGGCCTTTGTACTTGTGCTGCTCCGATTCATCTGTTTGCATCCGTGATTTGATGACATCCATGGGAGTAGCTAACCCCCAGGCCAGGACTCCGGCGAAACCACCAGAAAGCAGCACAACAAGGAAACCTGCAGGGAGAGCGAAGGGAGGAGCAGTTAACTCGGGCCTTGCACTAGTATGACTACAAGCATCTGCGATGTGTCAACTTTGTCAACTTTCATGGTTATCAGCAGTTATTTTGCTCACCTCTTGCAGTTGTGTGTTTCCAGTGATGTCACACAAACCGTGTGGCCTCTCAATTTCACAGCACACTCATTTTTGCATAACTCGTGCTGGCTCGTGCAGAGGCAGCATCTATTTTAACACTGCTCGAACTAGGTGTGATGCAGCCTGAGAGCACTCACCCCCTCTTCAGCTGGGTCTACTTTATAATTCTCAGGAAGATGGTTTTGCTAAATGTCACCTGTTTGATCTTTTCTCAAAGTGGCTTATTGTTTTTTGAAGCCAAATCACAACCAGGGAAGTCGAGTGTCTTTATGTTCTGCACCTGGACTTTATTTTCAAGCTCTGGACTGACCCTGATCTGTGCTCCATGGTGGCTCCTGGGAGGTTTGTCCGTGTTTCATTTGTAGTTACACTTCTGTTTCTGCACTAAGAGGATTTCACACCTGCATACCGGCACCAGAGCGTGCTGTGAACACCCCTCTCAAGGAAGAGGAGTAGCTGCTGCGGGACAAGGTTGTGCCGGCGAAGCCCTCGCACACAGGCTGCTGAAGGGCCGGATCTGGGTGAGGTTTTATAGGTCCTGGGTGCTGTTTGCCGAGAGCCTGATTTCCCTCTTAGTGTGGTACTAAATACACTGTTTTTGCAGGTAATGCCAGATGCTTTCCGATACTTACCTGGTTTATTTTTCCCAGCTGGTGTGAGCCAGTCGCACAGGGCAGAATAGGTAAGGAAATATATTGCAGAAGAGGAGCAATCCCTGCAGAGTAATGCAGAGCAGCCCTTGTAGAGACCCCCAAAACCTTCCTCCTTGGCAATCACCTTCAGACAGTGCAGAGATCCTCGGTATTTTGGCTTGGAAACAGGCTGGGGACACGCAACGGAAGGATGTGGGTTCCTCTGAGTCTGCATGCGAACTTTAGCCACTTCACTGGGGGTCGTCAACACAACCTGTAAGATCGGGGAATGGTATTTTAACCCTTCACATTGAAACAGTGTTTGATCCCCCTCCAAATTCCAAATTTTGATCCCAAATTTTGATCCCAAATTCCTTGTCTCCCACCTTTTTACCTGAAACCAGCAAGTTCCAGCCACCTGCCTTCTGTCTGTGCTAAATCCCACCCAGCAGCGGCAGGACATGTGTGTGAGCTGCTCTGTGCAGACTGGAAGGTGAGGCAGAAATAAACACGGGATATAAAATACGTGTAACAACTTGCTAAAACGTGAGACGTGAAAAGGCGATGTCCTCAGCTACAGGGTAACATGCATCAGGGCTCTTGTATGTATCTGTATTTGGAACCAAAGCCATAAAGTCTTTAAAAAAATTAACTGTGTTAAGTAGAGTCTTTGCCTGCTAGGAAGCACCTCGAAACCCAACCATCTGGACTGCTCTGTAAGAGGGTCACCTGTGACTGGGCACGCATTTCTGCCCAGCCTGCCGTCGGGCACCGGGGTGAGCTCTGCCATGTTCGCAGTGCCTGTAGACGCTCGCAGAAATCCATCTGCTTACGGGAAACTGCTCCTGGATTCAGCCTCACCGCCTTGTTCTGGCATCATGCGCTTGTCAGTGATGCCCCATTGAGTTTTGAGTCCTGACAAGGCAAGGCTCTGTGCTGCCCATTTCTACAGCAATACCATGCCAGCCTTGTGCAGCTGCTGTCCAAACACCGGGCTCTGCTCTAACACACTGGGTTACATATTTCTTATACAAACGTACCATCAGAGCCACTTAGAAAATTTCCTGCCCAGGTTGTTTTTCTTCCTTTTTCTGCATTTCCTGCCAAGGTCCACGTCATTCTTAATAGCGTGTTCCCCTACAGTTCCCCCAAAGTGTTTTGGCGCTCTAAACCAAAACCGGCATGAGCCGCCCAGCAGGACCTGTCCACGCCACGGAGCCGACCAGCGAGGAGGCAGCTCGGGCAGAGCATGGCCCCCTGTGAAAACAAACCCACCGGGCTTGTTGCAGGCTCCCCTGTGGCCTCCTGGGCAGAAAACATTCACTGCTTTTCCAACCTCCTACGTTTGTGAACGAGATCTCTTGTTGTGCTTTCCCTTTTGGCTGTGTACCTACCCGCACAGCACCAGCGGCACCTCCGGCAAGAGAAACATCCAGCTTGGACGGCTTCACATCTGCAGCCCCATACCGCAGCTTGCAGATGGTACAAAGGAAGTTTCTGTACGTGCCAAACGAAACAGAAGAAATCACCGATACTGTGAGGACTGATGCAGACACACCTTTGTAAAATCCCCAGACCTAGTTGGAAACAGAGCAAAAACAACACTTTTAAGATGGAATGGCATGGGAAAGCATCTGCTCAAAAACACTGGCTGTCCATTGCTGAGCAAAACTTGCTCCCATCTTACAGCTCATCGGCAAAGCTAAATGACATCCTGACCCTCCTCCGAACAAATGGATCTGGGTAACTGCTGCCCATCCTCCCCAAACCGACAGAGGCAGCTCTCCTTCTCTGAAACAAGGCATCCATCCCTGGTATCAGCAACTCTGATGAGAGGTACCTACTTTTTCTGTCCTGTATGTCTCCTGAATGCAGTGCCAAATCCCATTGTAATGCCTCTCGGTCTGAATTCTCACCTAGGAATACAGGGGCAACTTTAGAATGCAGGTATCAGATTAAAAAAAAATTAATCAATAAATGCCATAGCAGCAAACCGGATGATTAGCCATAAAAGAGCATCACCAAACAATTTACTTTTTTTAAAAAAAAGATAAAACCAACACACTCAAAGTGAAATATGTTGATGTAATAAAGACGAAAGCGTTGTCACGGGACTAGTTTTCTAAAAAGGAGGAGGACAGCAAAAGGGCCTGGTTGTTTTCAGTCTGTAGTCAAGCAATAAAGCTTCAACAGGTACCTTCACTGTGTCCAGCGGATAACCCACTGCTGTGCTTAGACCACCTGAAACAGAGAGTGTATTGGAGATGGTTAACAGCACACATCATCACAGATCGGTTTCCCCCATCGCAGGAAGGCATTAGGGGAACGACAGAAAAAAGCAGCCTCAGAGCCCTGCCGTGCTTGGCCCCAGACCTCTCTCGAGCTCCAGCGACGACGTTTGAGCCAAGAATGACAGAGCAAAATGTGAAGGTTTCTCTGCGTGACCAAGGCATGCTCAGAGGAGGAATCCGAGCATCATGGGAAACTTAACAGGGGGAATAACATCATGGTGCAAGCTGGCACTGGGAGAAACACTGAGGGCACTGCTGCAGAGAGGTTAAAGGGATGACTTGTATGGTGTCAGGCTGGTTTTGTTCCCCCTCTCAGCTTAGGCAGTAAAGCAGCTTTGGACTATGATGAAGCACTCTCATGTGAGGTGCAGAGCATCCCCACTCGCACAAGAGAGTCTCTGGAGCAATTTTGGTTCTCCATGCTTGACTTGGAAATAATAAGGAATAAAAGCAGTGGTCACAAGGACATCTATAACAGAGGAGTGGTCCTCATGCATTACAAGTTCTCAGCAATCTGTCTTGAAGACAGGACAGGTACTCCTGCTGCCTCCTGTACGCCAGGGACTGGGCATGTCCTGGCTGAAGCTTAGAAAGCACATCTAGAGCCCTAGGTGAGGAATTCTTTGGGCATTAGGGTCCATGGCACTCTGAAGTGCATCTCCTATGTGCACCGAACCCTGCTGCAAAAGCAGAGCAACGAGCAAAAGCAAAGGTTGCTTGGAGGCCTGGCAGGTTGGTGTGACGCCGGGGTGCAGCACAGCCGGCGGTGCTGCTCTGCGGCGAGGCCACCTGCCCTACTCCGCTCGGGGCTCAGCAGGATGAAGGGGCAGTGAGGGATTAGCACTGGGCGTGCGCAAAGCTGGCGCGCTCAGCAGCACGGCCCGCACGCCAGCTGACCACGACTCCCCGCCTGCGGCAATGACGGCACGTCCTGCATGCGGGGTGGGGGGGAGTTGGTCAATCCTCTATCAACACCCGGGCTCATCTCGAGACCTTAAAATAGCCACTGGAGTTGGAAGCACATTAATCCTATGAGACAAAGTTACTGCCTTCATGGCAGATAAGGAGAGCAAAAGAGCTCCAACATGGACTTCTTTTCATCGCAGTAACAAACAAATCACCCTCTATCCCTGCCCTCACCTTGCTGCGTGTCTCAGGTCTGATCTAAATGCATCTGTTGGCAGATACCACAGATGATAAAGGAGCTGACCAGTTAACTTCTCCCAGTACATCAACCGCCAAGTCGTGCCAGAGGAAATCAGGCTGGGGGACAACAGAGCTGTCTTCATGTGAGTTATTTAGACAGAGATCAAGTTCATAAAAAGTGCTGGGTGAGCCCTTCAGGGAGCTCATAGACACAGTGCACATCTGGTGGCTCACAGGTTGCAAACTGCCTCTCATTGAGTCCTTTAAAAAAAATAAAAGCCAAGATACTTAAAAATGTATTAGTTGCTATGGGCATTTCGCTAGGCATATTCACCTGTGATTACACGGCTGCTTGGGAGCTCTGGAAAGCTCTACTACACTTAGAAAAAAACCAGCAGCTCCTGGTGTGAGTCACCGTGAGACAATCCCAAAGTGCATTACTCAGAAAAAAACAACCAACAGCATCTTCCTCGTGGAAAAATGAGGTTTGTTCTTGAAAAACCTCTATCAAATCTGCCGTCAGATAAATGGCAAAGATGAAAAATGGGCCAAGAAGCCACCTTCCGTATTTCAAAAAAACCAATGAGATCAGGCTGGAAGAGAGATGGTGAGGGGGGTACACAGGCAGAGTAATATGTCTTGAAGGAGCAATGCCTCTGATCTGAGCAGAGAGTGACAACTCACAAAGTCACCCGGGGCCACATGCACTGTCCCACATTCCCAGCCGCCAGCCAGAGGCAGACTGCAAACACGGACACCGCCAGCCAGGGAAGAGCAACACATAAGTCAACGTCAGCGTGACAGTACTGACCTCAGAGGTGCAGTCCCTGGCCCGAGCACCCCGTCCCAGCCGGGAGGATTTGGCATCACGTTGGTTTCAGACTTCCTCATCCTTAGAGGCAGTAGCTGTGGGCTGAACAGACACTGGCAAGGCAGGGGCACCATGTGCCTGGCACAGCTAAGCCCTGGCCTGCTCCACTAGCTCAGGTAGGAGGGTTGGCTCATGCACATCAGATACCAAAGCTGATTTGTGTCCGTGTTTGAAAAGAAGCATTGTCCCTACTGGAGAAATTGCCCTGTTCACACATTAAGATGCAGAGACAGTAGCAACGTAGACAAAACGAAGCAGGCTTGCCCCAAACCAGTTCGTTTCCCATTACTTCCCACTCCTGAGGGCTCCCACTCAATTTGGTTCCAGCGAGGACCTAACATCTCCACCTGGGAGGAAACCATAAAGGTAAATTTTTCACTGGTCCCTCCCACCAAAGTGGAGATGTGAACCCCTCAAACCTCCAACCAACCATAGCCTGCCGTGAACTGTGCTCCTTAAGAGCCAAAGAACTCTGAGCAGTTAAGTTGTTGGAGCTAAGGAGCTCAGCCAAGTCCGTCAAAGGCTGAGGAAGAAGGGCTCTGCACAATGTCACGCGATATAAATAGCCTGGGACAAAGATAGCATGACCCACACATGCCCTGTTTGCACAGCAGAATCACACAGGGCCAGCAATGTACAGCATGCATACGGGAGAGGGTTCCTATGGCAATCCTGCTGAGTAACACTGCACCAGCCGTGAGAAAAATAAACAGCAAAATCAGGTGAATCATCTTTGTTGGGTTTAGTGAACCATTTTTTCTGCCTACTTTATCTGAGATGTTCTCAGGTACTAGGCAGAGCTTGCGGCATCCCCTACACACACACACACAGAGTGCAGGTGCAAAACTGGAATTCTCACAGTCTCTTCATGAGTCAGGCCACTTCGACCTGGCAATTCAAGTAAGGAGGGGTCCTGGCAGGGTGGCTACTGCGATGGCAATCAGCAGAGAGCAAGTGGCAGCCATACAGAGTTCACCAGGCTGCAACAGCTCTGAGCGGTGGGCAAAAACCTGGGTGAGAGACCCAGGGAGAAGCAGAGATCATGGTCCGTACACTGGATGGGTAGATAGCAACTTCCAAAGACCTTTTCTTTGTGAAGAGTTGGGAACATAAGAAGCGCCCCATACCCCAGACAAGCTGAACTCGATCCAGTAATGCTACCCTGGCAGCGGCCAGAAGGAGCTGTTTTAGCTGTAAGGAGACAGCATGTTCCCTCTGTAGGCAGACTATTTTATCTACCCTTTGATTGCACGTGACTGGTGCGTAACCTCGCAGCAAGATGTGGAGAAGCCGAGACATGCTGCAGACCCTGCTGCTCTACCACCACTGGGTGAACTTCAGCTTCTCCTTCCCAAATCTTTACACCCGGCGTAAGAGTCAAGTCATCCTTTAGTCACCAACAGCCCTAATCGTCAATACCTGCCATGGCCCAGGCTGCTGTCATAGCAGGGCCAGAAAACACGCATGGCATCATAGGAAAACTCAAGTTGGAAGGGACCTCAGGCGGTCTCTAGTCCCACGTCCTGCTCAGCGTTATTGGTCAGGAAGGACATCCTTACGGATGAGCTGCTCCCCACAACATCCAGCCCCATTTGATGGTTATTGGAAGTCTCCACAGTCACTAAGCATGTTTGTCTCACGTTTTTTCCATCTGGAGTCACAGCAGGTCACTGTTTCCTGGGCTGAAGATGGCCACAGATGTCCCACAGCCACAGAAGCAATAGCTCAGAGGAGATGCACAATATTTGTGCAGGTGCCTGGGCCGGGCTGGATCGTTACATGGGATGCAAAATGGCAGCATCTCTGCTGTTTTTCAGAGCCCTGCTTTCTCCAAAACACTCTGAAAACACATCAGCGTCACAAGAATGTAATTTACTAAACAGAAACTCTGTCATCTGTGTTGCCTCTTGACTTGTTTGAGGTTCTCCAGCTGGGTTTGTAGCCTCCTTGGGAACACAAAAACTGCTTCCGCTCTAATAAGCACAAGCCATGAAATAAGCTCAGCACCAAAATCATCCTAGTTCTTGCAGCAAAGCTGTCCCATCCCTGAAAGCTGTCCCGTGTCAGGGTAGGGACCACCGCCCAGAAGCGCTGCCCAGATACCTCGCACATGTCTATGTGCAAGCTCCCAGCAGGGAACAGCATGCCAGGAAACACCTCTGTCTGCCAGTGAAAAGTTGCGTTATCCCTTTTAGAAAAGCCCTGAGCTGGACACAGATGACAGGATGGAAAATCTTGTTCTCTGACACCCTGAGGTCAGTAAAGTGCCTTAAAACAAGCAAAGACATTTCTGGTCCCAGATGGAGATCCCCAGCCTGCATCCTCCCAGGCTGAGCCTGTTTCCAGAGCACCCATGGGAGATGCTTGCTGCATGGCCGGGCAGCACACAATGCTGGCACCCGGACAGAGGGGCACCACACAAACCACAGCTTTGCATGGGAGTGGGGGCAGAATGCCAAGGTGAATGGACACTTTGAAACTGTGTTTTCAACCCTGCACATTCCCTTGCAATATTTATCCTTAAGTGGCCCAGCTCCAGCTAAGCCAACAAAAGCAAAGGAGTCCAAGCAGTGAACGTAATCATCGCTGCCCCACCTTTAACGTGAAGTCTCAGAGGAGTTTTGGTGAATCCCTCCAGGATGGACATCCCATTGCCAGCACCAACACAGGGCTCCTATCTCCACTCAAGTGTGTTCTCATGTCAGAGAGGAAAGAGGAGGAGAAAGGCAAGCTGTCATGGAAGGCTTAGTTATATCCCCTTCTCCCATGAAGGGTCTTTCCCAGCAGGGTCCCCCAGCACCCCAGGAAGGCCAATATCCTGAGCAACAGGCACCTCCAGGCCCAGACACTGCTGAGATGCCAAACCTCATCCCACTTGCACTTTTTGGGTGGTGAGCAATAAGGGGCTACAGGGTAAAACTCATCATGGTCCTTCCCAGGAAATGCACATCTGCACCGGGACCACAGGCTGCTCCTGGTGAGGGAAACTGCCAAAGCTCACCAGATCTCAAAGTGAGGTCTGACATGCAGGCTTGGGCTGGGCATCTCAGCCATCTGGCAGGTTTACCTGGCCTTTCTGGTGGCGGTGACCCCAAGACTTTTGTCTTGGTGTTTGATACTCCACTAAATCTGACAAGATTTCAGAAAAGAAATGGGACCAGTGACTACATTTTGTTGTTTATAACAAAGCTGGGTTTGAGCAGTACATGCTCTAAAAATGTCTAGAATTAAATCACACTTTTCTTCTTTTACTTTTTTTATATCCAGCTAACCTACTTTCTCCCAGATCAAAGCCTGCTACGTGGCACGCCTGCACTGACATTACCGTCACAACTGCAAATACAGCTTAACCTAAAATAGTGCAAAGGTTGTTCATTCAGACCTTCTTCACTGCATCAAAGCCATGCCTGCACCCCTCCTGTCTCACAAAACACATCCTCAGCCCTCCAGAGCCATGACTCTGACAGCCTGCCAGGACCCTCAGGCACCAGACACGTGAGGTTTTGCTGTCCGGGCAATACTAACCAGTTTGTATTTGTATGCAACGTATTCCGCTTTGTCTCTTCCTCTCGGAGTTTTGCCCTGTCCTGCTACAATTAGACTGGAGGAGATTGCAGGGCAATGACCTCAGCCGACCAAACTGCAGCACTGCCTCTCCAGTAGCTCTGTGAACCTGCTCTGATGACATTTTCCATTTAATAAAGAAGAATGCACTTTTAACAAGCAGCCCCTATCGAAAGACTCTCAGCTCTGCCATTGACACCTGCCCATTAGCAAAACACGAAGGAAACGCTGCCATCTGCTTTCATCAACAAGCACTACTTTATGTATTTACCTCCAATGGCCCCGGCAATGAAATCCATCCAGACTGAGCCTGCTGCCTTAATTACCCCGATAAAGCGTTAGGGAGGTAGAAGGTGGCAGGATATCGGTTGAATCTTTCCAGAGCCCCGCAGGTCCTTCGGAGACAGTGTGATTTGCAATTTGAATCACCTTCCTGCTGTCTTCTCTTGCCTCTGGGGATTGTGAGCCTTGTAGATACTTAATGAATTTGTACACTGGAGGCAGAGAGGAGAAGCCTGGAGCTGTTCCAGGAACACAGTGAATAAGTAATCCCGTGAAGCCCTGCAACGCTGCGCCAGAGCGGCTTGTTCCCAGTGCCTTTCTGCTTGGAAAATCACGAGGGGTGGTGCTCTGCAGGGTAACGCTGGCTGTGAAGGGCCATTCCCTGTTGTACTTATTAACCCCAGAAGGCAGCCTTGCACACTTGCTTGCAGGAGGACACTCTTGTCCTGCGCCATGGAGAAGTGGCACAGGTGGCTGTGTATGAGATGCCTCCTCCCCACAGCCCAGCCCACCCTTCCTCCTTCTGATGGAGCGGACTCCCTTCCCATCAAGGAAAATTCCTTATGCCCTTCCCAAGGAATTTCCCTTGGCTTTCCTAATGCACACAGCTGACCCTAAATCGCTACTGATATCCCCACAGATTATTACCTGCTCATTGTGTATACACATGGTGAAGCCCAGAAATGAATCCAGCCACATACAAAGCATTTGCTTCCCTTTCAGACCACAGGGTATTTTTCCCAGCCCCAGGAGGAGCTCTGCTTCTTCACTTCTTGCTCAGCCTCCCAACCCCATTTCCAATGTCAGCTCCCCACTGAGTTCAGGCAGCAGAGCAGGAATCGCTATTGCTGCTGCCCGTACTCGAGTGCTTTGCCCTACAGGGGAGGTGGGAGATGGATTTTGCCAGGAGACTGTTCCAGCACCTCATTTTTTCTTCCTAATTTACACCCAGCACAGGGTGGTGATCTCAGCAGGGGAAAGAGAAAAGCACAGAGAGAGACCTGCTGGTAAAGAGGAACCAAGAGCTCAAGAAAATGCCATATTGCCTAATTTTGGACAACAACCCCTTACCAGAGGGCTGCCACATCTACATGGGAAAGGTTAAGTTTTGCCCAGAGTGAACCTGGAAACCGAAGCCCTGATGCAGTGAAGGGCATGACCTGAAATGTACTACTCTTGAAGAGGTTTCCCCGGGTCAGAGCCGCGGCACATTGGGAGCAAAGGGAAAAGAATATTTCATGGCTGCTGCCCTCCTGGGGTGGCTTCACGGAGGAGCTGAGGACTTTAGTCCCCAGTGCTGTCTCCCGCACATTTCACGAGAACTTATTTCTCACTGAAGTGCATATTTTGGATGGGCTGATGTGTTAGTGACATATAGCACAGCTCAGTGTGAGGGCTCAGTTTCTGGCAACTGAAAATTAAGGGATTTTTAGGAACTTGCTTCTCACAATTTCTTACGTGTCCTTCCTTGAACATTTTCTATGCTGTAGAGAACATTTTATTCCAGTGTAACATTGTGCAAGGACAGCAAAAATTTAAAACCAGAAGTAAAATATTATCTAGAGAGACGGTAATGTAGCTGCTAAAACACAGTGGGTTATTCAGTAGCTCTTCCTTGTTAGATGACCATACAGGAGTTATTAACAGTTCATCAACAGTCTGTACGTGCCAAGTGCAGGGAAAGGTGCTGTTTCCGCTTCTCCCACCAGCCATTCCCAGCTGCTGTCCTTGCAGGCGCCCTCCAGCAGCAGGACCAAGTGTGGGACCTTGCACATCAGTGACACATGGGGACAGGGTCACAGTCCCCTGTGCAGGGGCAGCCTGGGAGCCTACAGCCTCCTGGTTCCTGCAGGGATCGAGCAGCCTGCCGGGTCACTCCAGCCCGCGCTGCAGCAGTCACCGCTGCCTTGAGGACCGCTGTTTAGACACCACTGTTTAATACTGCTTTTCTGGGAGCTGCTTCTAGGCAAAGCGAAGAAGTTCCTTACGTTCCCAATATGAAAGTGTCACCACGCTTTCCCTCCCATCATATGGCCAGGGGTGTCACGCAGGGGGGAGATTTCTATGTATTGCAGTGACTGGTGCAATATCAGCAAGAAAGTAGAGACTGGCTGGCATATCACACTGGCTGACTAAAGTGTCAGGGGTAATAACTATTTCCTATGAAATGTCACAAGACCAACCAAAATGTCTACCTTCTTTAGCTGAGCTGAACAGCTCAAAAGGAATCTTTCTCATGAAACCTTCTGAGATGGTTAAAAAAACCCAAACAACAAACCCACCTAAAAACCTTCCCATCGCAACATAAAATTCACCCCTTTTTAATTATTTTAACCTTCATTCATGCCAACGCTTCTATCACAATATTAGTTTGCTTTATATAGTACAAAGCTGATTCCAGATTCAAGCATTTTGATATCCTTCTGATAATGGTTTTGGTCACTTTGACGAGGTATACCAGGAGAAGTCACATTTTCCACTTGCCTGGAATTGCTCTGCAAACAGAGCCCATTCAGAAGGCGGACATCTG
The DNA here is from genome assembly GCA_013398225.1 of Steatornis caripensis. Classification (NCBI taxonomy): domain Eukaryota; kingdom Metazoa; phylum Chordata; class Aves; order Caprimulgiformes; family Steatornithidae; genus Steatornis; species Steatornis caripensis. The sequence goes on along the minus strand of VZSC01002798.1, from coordinate 12,922 downwards.
AGAGAAGAATATTTTGGGGCTTGAGTCGTTTTGCTTTGTCCCGTTTAGGTGTCGCTGGGGGCGGTTGGCTCCAGAGGAATGCACACACACAGCTACTTTGAGGAAGTTGCCTCAATGGGGGGTTAACAGGGTAACACGAGCGCCAAGCAAGCACAATTGCTGCTACTGTAGTCTCCAGTCCTTTGCTCCTGGTGTCTGACCAGGACTTAGAGGCAAATAGCATCCACTGCCTCGCGTGTCAGCTGTGTGTGACCCAGCCACCATGTGACGACAGCAAGGGCAGAGCCTTCTGGAAGAGAAGTCCTGTGAAATTGTTGAGTGTTCACACACGAGCTAGTATGGAGGAAGGTGTCATTCGGCATGAAGGAAACCCCATCTGACAAATGAAACCTGTGTTACTGCACTTGCAGTTACTTGCCGGCACGCTTTGAACAGTACAGGCCAACTCCCCGCTAAAAAAAGCGATCCTCAAGGAAGCGATTCAGCCTCCCTTACCAGGAGTCTTCCTAGAGACTTAAAGTCCTTGAGGTCACACTGTCCTTCATGCCTTGCTGAAGGAGCTTCCTCCTTCACCCCCTCTTGCCCAGGTTTCAGAGATATACCAGCTCTCAGATACCAGTCTCGTTAGAAACACTTACCAGAATCCAGCCTGCCAATGCCACAGGTCAACAGAGACATCCCAAAAAATCCAGCCCAAAGGAATCTTGAATTATCAGGAAGATCGTGAAGATCAAATACGAGTCATTCCTGTCACCCTTTGACACAATGTCCAAGACTGACAGAGACCATCACTAGTGCAGCTTGCAAAGAAACTCCATGGTCCACATCTATGCAGGGATGAGTGAAAGTGCCTGGCCTCAACCCAGGCGGTCTTCGCAAAGCATGCCCTAGGAAATGACACACGAAACGTATGCTTTGAGCCTCCATGAGGGATAGTACCNAGAAACTCCATGGTCCACATCTATGCAGGGATGAGTGAAAGTGCCTGGCCTCAACCCAGGCGGTCTTCGCAAAGCATGCCCTAGGAAATGACACATGAAACGTACGCTTTGAGCCTCCATGAGGGATAGTACTCCCCTAGAAATAACTCACAAGTCCTTTCCTCCAGTAGTAAACCGTTTAAGAGTGATCTGTTCACAATGGGTGAATTTCACCGGGGATTTTGAGAAAGTGGAGCATGCAAGATGCTGTCAGATGACAAGACGGATCTGATGATATGAAGCAATCTGCAGGAAATTATGAAACTAAGTGACAGAAAAGCGAGCAAAGCCTTAATTTTGCACAGTGCATGATGGAGGAAACACTCCATTTGCTTCACTGGAGGGGGCAGCTCTCTGCCCACCCAGGCAGAGAGAACTGCTCCACGGCTAAATCGGCGGCAGGGTTAGAGGACTGCCACAAATGTATGGAGCAAAAGGAAAGGTGGAGAGGGAGACTTTAGGTAGGTAATCAGTGTTAAGTAACATCTTCTACTAGGGGTATCCCTTTACCACCCTCCTTCCATAGATTACTCCCAGGACATTACCAACTCCATGCATCCTGCAAAGTGGAAGAGAAGCCTGTCCTCTTTCACTTCTGCAACTACCTGCTAGCTTGTCAAGCCAGATTTGCCAAGAAAATGTTCTTGCCTCATTTCCTGCCATAACATGCTGCAATTTCTGTTCCCCTAGCATTATGCGATACCACACTCACACGCATATCCATTCATTGTCATCCAATTTATTTTAGAAAAATCCTTGACTGAAGAGACTGTTCAAACAGCGTTACCCTGCTACGTCACCAGGCTGTTTGCACATTGCAGCACAGGTAAGGGTGACACCAGCAATGCTGAGCTGGCAGAGCCTGGTGTTTGGCTTGCGTGGTGGTGGGTGGAAAAGGGGGGTGGAACCTCCTGGCTCCAGCTGTGTTATGGATTTTCAAATCAAAGTGTCTCGTTGTCATTTATCTTAGGTACTAATAAAAAAAATAATAATTCCAAGGACTCAAGCATTCGCAGCAGGAATTTCACAGCAAAACAAAAAAAAATGGTAAGGAAACCACTCTGAGAATTGACAACTGCTTCACTTTTAGCCAGATATAAGTGATCAGTGATTTCACCTCCGGAAAGCTGATATAAGTTTGTAATGTTTCTACACACATTTCTGAGGGAAGGGAAAATAAGACATTTCCAAGAGGTCTGAAGATGACTGCGGTAAATTAAGAAGTGACACAGATTTTCTGGCTTTGGGCAGGTCACTCAATCTCCTTATACCTAATCTTCTCATCAGCATGACCGGTGTGCTGTATGTCCACTGCCACAAAGTCACTGCAAGGATTCAGGCACTTCTCAGAGAGCCACAAGTCTCTGTTCAGGAGTAAATCCTGGGAAAAGGTGAAAGTAACATTGGCACCCAACCTACAGAAACACCCACATGAACAACAAAAAAAGAAGTATATATATAAAAATTAAAAATGGCATTGCTCTTATGGTTCTTTTTAAGTGTTACATAACTCTTCCCCCCCAAGCCCCCCAACCCTAATCTTTACAATAAGAAAGAGGAAACGTAACAGTGCACCACTTCATTTAATTCCTGTAAAGGATTTTATGCCAGCCGACATTTCTAGCACTTTGGAAGGACTCCTGGCTGTGATGGCGAGAGGGAATGTCAGCACTGTTACTGAATTTCCAATTGCACTTTGAGCCTCTTTCCAACCTCTCACACATTTTCTGCACTTTAGTGAACAGAAGATGTAGTCAGTGACCTGGCAGCAGGCTTGGAGTGCCAGGAGCAGAGGGAGGCACTCACCTTCCCAACCCCCTCTTCCCCACCAAACAATAATGTCCTCTTTATTTGTCGGGATGATATTTACGTACAACCCTCAACCTTTGCAGCATGGGCAGTGCAGCCGCTAGGCAGTAAAACATAGCTGTCGTGGTAGGAACAGTGACAATCCCCAAATCCATTGGTGATGCTGTTGCAGTATCAGTGCTCTCCAGAGCCTATGGCTCTGTATCTTTATCTCAAATATTCTCAGACTGTGTCCCCCTCAGATCTCTGCTGTACAACGGTGAAAAACATATGAGATGCTACATCATTTTAACTAGCTGACAGTCCTTCTTCCCTTTGGAAATNAAGAAGTGACACAGATTTTCTGGCTTTGGGCAGGTCACTCAATCTCCTTATACCTAATCTTCTCATCAGCATGACCGGTGTGCTGTATGTCCACTGCCACAAAGTCACTGCAAGGATTCAGGCACTTCTCAGAGAGCCACAAGTCTCTGTTCAGGAGTAAATCCTGGGAAAAGGTGAAAGTAACATTGGCACCCAACCTACAGAAACACCCACATGAACAACAAAAAAAGAAGTATATATATAAAAATTAAAAATGGCATTGCTCTTATGGTTCTTTTTAAGTGTTACACAACTCTTCCCCCTCAAGCCCCCCAACCCTAATCTTTACAATAAGAAAGAGGAAACGTAACAGTGCACCACTTCATTTAATTCCTGTAAAGGATTTTATGCCAGCCGACATTTCTAGCACTTTGGAAGGACTCCTGGCTGTGATGGCGAGAGGGAATGTCAGCACTGTTACTGAATTTCCAATTGCACTTTGAGCCTCTTTCCAACCTCTCACACATTTTCTGCACTTTAGTGAACAGAAGATGTAGTCAGTGACCTGGCAGCAGGCTTGGAGTGCCAGGAGCAGAGGGAGGCACTCACCTTCCCAACCCCCTCTTCCCCACCAAACAATAATGTCCTCTTTATTTGTCGGGATGATATTTACGTACAACCCTCAACCTTTGCAGCATGGGCAGTGCAGCCGCTAGGCAGTAAAACATAGCTGTCGTGGTAGGAACAGTGACAATCCCCAAATCCATTGGTGATGCTGTTGCAGTATCAGTGCTCTCCAGAGCCTATGGCTCTGTATCTTTATCTCAAATATTCTCAGACTGTGTCCCCCTCAGATCTCTGCTGTACAATGGTGAAAAACATATGAGATGCTACATCATTTTAACTAGCTGACAGTCCTTCTTCCCTTTGGAAATATCTGATTTAACAACCTCAGATCTACTTAGAAATTCGGAAGAAAGCTCAGGTCTATAATTAACTATAAAACATTATCTNCCTATGGCTCTGTATCTTTATCTCAAATATTCTCAGACTGTGTCCCCCTCAGATCTCTGCTGTACAATGGTGAAAAACATATGAGATGCTACATCATTTTAACTAGCTGACAGTCCTTCTTCCCTTTGGAAATATCTGATTTAACAACCTCAGATCTACTTAGAAATTTGGAAGAAAGCTCAGGTCTATAACTATAAAATATTATCCAGGACTTTGATATCAGCTGCTAAAATCATGTGGGAAAGATTGTTATAACGACATTTAACTGGCAAACCTGGCACTAATGAGTTCAGAAAAGAGAACTTTTTCAAAATACCAGCATGATTATGAGCTTATGTTAAGGGGGGGTTATATACAAAAGAATTTAAGATTTTTTTCTTGCAAGAGTGGAAAACGAGTGAAATTATACTGAATGAATCAATGCATGCCAGTAAAAACAAAGCATCTCCCTTAAAAACTCTGTTACAAAGCAAGTTTAATTCCAGTGAAGATCCCCTTATTGCTGGGGCCAAAGAGCAACTGATACCCATGCTAACTTGATGAATACTAATTCAGGGATCTCTGCCGTAGATCTTTGTAAGTGGTGTACACAGTCCTAGTAGAAGTATAGATGCATTTCGTCAGCAAACATTCAACTCTGTGCCTTCAATATTAACCTGACCTTTTCCATGGGCTCGAGCTGGAGGAAAACTTGAGGTCTAAGCCAGAAGTTTCCATAGCTTTTCAGTAGCACCTCCAGCATTTGCAAAGAATACCCAGACACCAGTACTACCAGTAAACTGGTACTGGTCTCTGATTATCATATAAAGTTCACAGCCTCTCTTATCACTCTTGTCTTTTCGCTGGCATTAGTTCAGGACCTGCATGAGCAGCCGTCTCGTGGAGTACTAGGGAAGTTTCTGCAAAGGCACATCAGTCATTCTGCTAAGCCTGTTCTTTCAGTTTCTCAGAAATGGGTGCCTTTTCTGTGTGACTAATGCGAAACCAGACATATTCCACAAGAGAGCTGGAAGCCCACATATGACCCAGCAGGAAGCTGCCCTGAAGACAGGCCGAGATTAAAAAATATGTCTGCACATAGACCTTAGTGGCATTGCCTCACAACATATTCCTGCTTTTTTTTGCTATTTCTTCTTATTGATTACTGACTGGCATATCATATCGTATGCCTACCCTGTTGAATAACTTAGCATTTAGATTCAGCTGGAGACCTGGTCTCCCAGTCATTGACTTTGCATGTTGATAAAAACTGTGCCAGAAGATTTCAAGCACACAGTGTTGAAAGTATATTTGTATAGCTGTTGGCAGTGAAAAATCATTTGCCTCACAGAAATGTTCCTGTAAGAACAGGGTGGCTTAGAAACAAAGACAGAGGGCAGGCAGAGGAGGTTCTCCCTCTAGCTCTGCCTCCCGTTCCCCTAGGACAAATCAGTTTTACCAGTTTTCTTTTCTATGAAATGGGCATAACTGCATGCTTTTACTACACAGAAACAGCCTGAGGCTTAGATTGTATTGTCTGTAAATCCAGACTGGAAAATGCTATAAAGATGCCAACTACTGAGTTTTTATCTTCCTTTTCTGAATGATTTCCCAACAGTTTTCTCTCACTGTTGCCAGTCACAAATGTATTTGTTGAGTGACTGAGCAATGTGCAGAGGGAGAGATGGGTAAAGTTGCTTGGCTGATAGATAGTTACTAATTCAGGTAACTGGACTCAGTGCTCACCCTCTTATCTCAGTGTACCCCTTTTTGTGGTCTCCAGCATCTTAAAACTGTGCTACCAAACAGCTTAGCAATTGGGTTCTGCTGGAGACCTGCTCTCCATATAGCCGGCTGTATGTGCACGCAAAGGTCTTCTCCAAGGGAGGCCAGCAGCAAAGAAACCCACTCCACCTACAGCAAACATAAGAGGACATAGTCCTCATAATATTTCAGGTACTTTGGACTCAGGTCCTTCCCCAAATATACAGAAAAATTAATTATCATCTCTTAGCCATCATAGTACCAGCACAGGCCAGAGAATAAACATGGGACCTATGAAGAGAGAAGAAAAGACCTGGTATGGGGCTATGTTTGTGTAGGTCTGCCCTCTCTGGCCTACTTGCTGACTGATTAAAATAAACATGAAGAAAAGACTCAGCAATTTAGTTAACTGAACTCAAAGTATATATGATCTTTGAAATTAAAGGTGATGCCAAGGAAAGACTTTGAACTAATGCTTGTAGGCAGTGTTCTTCCATTTTTCAGTCTGTTGATTTCTCACCCCTTTCCAGGGAAGCACCCAGGGGGGCTGGCTATGGATTTGTATTTATTTCAAACAAAGCACAAGACAACTGAGTATGAACAGGGATGGATTCTTCCTCAGAGTGATCATAGATGTTGTTGGCTGTGTTAAGTGCAGGTTATGCTTCTTCCTCTTGCCTCCTCCAACATAGCAGTGTATTTAAACCAATAACCCAATTAAAATGCTCCTCCATATACACAATATACAAGGAACAGAGGCTGAGACAAAGAACAAAAGGTGCAAGTCAGAACTTAGCCACTTCTGCTTAAAATGACGAGGGTCAGGATTTCCAGAAGATATCTGTGACTGGTAATAAAGTTTCCACTTTACCTGGATAAATCATGGAAAGCTGGAGATATACTAATCTTTTCAGGGCACTTTATGATTTACAGCATACTAAGATACTCCCTTCCTGCAGCACCTCTCGATCTCTGCCTCTCCCACGCTCAAAACCTCAGATATTAGCTTAGACAGTTGTTTGCCTGCCATGATTTCCCTTGGAACAGAAAGGGTCTTATATCCTGGTACCATGACCAGGATATTTTGGGGAATCACAAAGCCCCTACCCATCAACACATCTATAAGCAAAGCAGCCCTCTTTCAAGAGCACTTGACTCTTGCACAAATGCATCAGTTACATCCCATGCTTAGAAATACCAGTCTTATCAAGGGATTTTATCAGGCTGGGAAGTTTCAACATTTGATATACAGTACCTTTGAAGCCAGTGGGATAATAACATCAGAGAATACCCTAAAGTCACCCAAGGTCATAAAGTTAATGGATAATAAAGGCATCTAGTCCCCTATGAGTAATGCCTTAGCTGGTCTGTCTTCAGAGACAGCTACATCCTGAAGATCTGGAGTATCCTAATGACCTGACTCAATAACATAACATTGAGTGATGCAATGAATACAACAAGTGGAGCAATGAACACAACAGTGTTTAGGAAAACAAAGAAAATGGACTCAAATCCACACAAAGGTACACAGTGAATTCACCTAGAGAAGAGCCTTTTTCAGACACTGGGCGTTTCCGCAGAACAGCTGGGCTTCTAAGTTTTTCTTATGTACTTAACATTGTGTCCCAATATTTCTCTCATTTCATCATTTGGATTTATTTGTTGCTGCTTTATATGGTCAGCCATTCAGTGAAACCGTAGCTGATATTCCAGCCTAGTCATGGTCTACTGCAGTTTCTGGAAAATGCAACGTTTTCCTTGCAAGCAGTTTGCTAATGTAAATGCAGCATTCACACGGCTGCATGCACATGGTGTAAATGCCACCTAGGTTCACACCATAAACAGGGCATAGAGAGCAAGCTGCTGCCCTGAAGAGTCTTTGAAGAGTGATTTAGGGAGCCCAAGTAGGTGCTAGGAAGGAGAAGCTCAAATTCCAGTCCCACCTCAAAATAAAAAGAGAAACTGATGTGTTTTTCTGGGTGACGTGATGAATACCAAAGTTGTNCCACCTAGGTTCACACCATAAACAGGGCATAGAGAGCAAGCTGCTGCCCTGAAGAGTCTTTGAAGAGTGATTCAGGGAGCCCAAGTAGGTGCTAGGAAGGAGAAGCTCAAATTCCAGTCCCACCTCAAAATAAAAAGAGAAACTGATGTGTTTTTCTGGGTGACGTGATGAGTACCAAAGTTGTGATGACGCAGCAGTGCATTACCTTAGAATATAAGGAACGGGCTGAGGGCAGAAGGCTGTGTGAAAGGAAGTTCTCCTGCCAGGTAGTCCCAGAGCTGGCCAAGCCCCAGTGAAGCTCTGCGGAGCAAAGGGGAGACCCTCCCATCCATGACCCTCCACATTCTAGTAGGACATGTCTACTGGGACACAGCCAATTGATGATAACAAATTCACAAGCAAATAGAAAGATTTTGAAGCACTTGAGTCAACAATGTGTATTTTATTGTATACCATCACCACCTGAATTTTTACAAGTTTATCACAACTCCACATTTCTGTCCCTTTCCTACTTTACTCCGCTTTTGCCCTATCTCTTCATGTTTCATTTACCTGCAGTGTTAATTCTGCCCTGCTGCTTTTTACTCTCCTCATTCTCTTCCCCTCCCTACTCTCCCAGTTCCCTTTCCTGGGTTTCCGTTCAGACGCACCTTCTCCCAGATCTTCCCTGGGTGCCATCAAGGGTAGCAGGCAGCCAACAGAGTCACTTCCTGCCATGAGAATGAAGAGGAACTTTTTCTCCTATCATCTCACCCCTCCAGCATCACCTGCAAAGCCTCTGCCACCTGAACTGCCATGATTCAGACCTAAAAGACAATGGGACAAAAGGAAGAGGGTTTCTGAAGGATGACATTAAATTATAACTTTAACATTTTCTCTCAGGCATGTGGCAGTGCTGCTGCTGTACATGCTGGTAGGTCCTCTATGTTTCCCAAGCCATCATCCACTCTTTCTTTTCTGCCTTCTCTGTTTGATGAGCCCACATTTCACCATTCAGTAGGGAAGCTAAATATTCACACAGAAGACAGCAGGGAAAGCACAGCCCCTCACTCCAGCTCTCAAGAGGATGCACCCCTGCCAGCTGTAAGTTATGTTTGGATCCGCCTCAGCAGAATAAAAGGAAAGCTGGTCACAGCTGAGCTGAATCTATGGAGCCTGAAGGGCACAAGAGCTCCAAACAGATGCCTGAGTCACGCTCTGAGCCGGAGGCATCACACATTAACAAAGCGGACACAAGATCAGACATAGCTTTTGAACTATCTAGAAAAACTGCCTGAGTGAAGAGGAGAACCATTAAATTTGTGTCTCCTTGAGCGTCAGGTTAGCTCCCCTCTCCAAAGCTGTATCATCTGCACCACACGAACAAGGCCCTGGATCAACAGGCAAAATGTCTGGCCTAAGTAATACTACCAAACTGTAAGAGCTATGCAACTTCCATCCCTTTATCACAAAGCTCCTATGAAGCCACGCACAAATATAAGCACCTATATTGACTCACTTTTTCCACAACATACAAGCTTAGTAAACTCCTCTACATTCATACAACGTTGCCTCATAAGCGTAACTTGAACTGAAAACAAAACAAAACCCCAAGCAAGGAAAGATGAACAAAAGGCAAACTCCCCAGTGGGACCAAAGCCATGCTCATTCCTTAGTGAATCAACCCTTGACATCCCAAACTTCACACCAAGGAGCCCTTGATGTTCTCTGCGCTAATTTATAAAGCGCCCCCTTTGAAGTACATGCCTGCTGCATTGGGGTTCAGTAGCACGGAATAAAACATTCAGTAGCATTGAAAAAAGCTCATTAGGAACAGCTCAAGGATGCAGGAACAAGACAGGCCTTTGGAGATTGCAGCAACCTGGGAGGGGCTGCACAAACATTGACGGCAAGATTGGAATTCAAGTGATCTTGACAAACTGGAAAAACAATCTGGAAAAAGCAATTTAGCATGGACAGTTAGGAATAACTACGCAAAAAGAAACCGCAAGTACAAGATAGGGAATGTTGTGGCCCAAAACTGATCTGCTGAAAAGGGTCTGGGGCACATCATGCATCACAGGTGGCCCACAAATCAACACTGTGATGTCGTGTGATGTCATGCCATGTCTCCTGAGGAAAGGACTCTTGCCTATATCTGATCTCATACTCAGAAATATGAACAAGAGTGTTGTCTGCAAATATGCAAGCTAATCTCCCATTACTCACTCAGCAAGGCCTTGAGGGTCAGTTCAAGGAACTCCAGATCAACTGAAGAAAGGAGGGTAAGAAGAATCAGAGATCAAAAGACAATAATCAATACAATTCCGAGAAGAAAATGGTAAGATTTGAAACTGTCTTCAGATAATCTAAAAGGTACCTGCAAAGAGAGAGGAAATCAATTGTTTTCCCTGTCCATTGTGGGTGAACATTAAAATTACAAAACACTTCTGGTGGAGAAGGTCATTTCTCTGAGGCACATTGCCTGGGAGATCAGAGGATTTGAATAAGACATTAAAACCACTTTGGTCAGGAATGTTTTAGGCCAAGCTGATCCTTCCAAGGCTTGTGCCACAAGACAGGTGCATGCAACATCTGGACTTTCACCTGCAGAGCTGTGTGCATGATTGCAGTTCCTCTTGCATATGCCAGAGTAGACAGCTACTTCCACCTCTACTTGGAGAAAATGTTTAAGGAGAAAGGACTGATAGGGGCTTGCTCTCTGATTTCAAGGACTGGCTGCAGGTGTCTGGGTTCGGCAAGGTCTAAGGTCCCCGTTAGGAGGTAGAACAGTGCATGACACAGCAGGACTGGGCAGCTCCCAAAGCCATAGATGCTGCAGCAAAGGGCAGCGCCAGCCTGCCTACCTGCTCTGTAACGCCAGCTGGTTCTCCCCAGGTGGGACAGGTATGTGCATCACGGAATCCAAAACTTCCTGGAGACACTGAAGCGCTTGATTTGGTTTGATACTACCTAGAGATGAGAAGGAATCAAATGAGTGTCCTAAAGATTAGAAGATATGAGGAAGGTCAGAGACTCATTGCATGTTTTGCATTTGCATCTTACCTGCTTATTAATTGTAATGATGGTCCAAGAGCTGCTAATCTGGGACAGGTTCTCAGGATTTGTTTTGTAGCAGTAGTTTCAGACCTCCTTGGAAGCATCTTTGTCCTTGTTCATTTTTTCTTTGCACAGAAGGTAAAAGTTGGCTTGATGCTATTCCACTGCAAGATTTTATGGGCTTTGAATTGAGCTGCTACACCTAGAAAAGCACTGCCATACCAGGGAAAGCAATTTAAAAAAAAAAAAAAATCCAGCTGCTTTTCTGTTCTGCTTCTGGAACTTGTTCTCTAAAAGCTGACTTTGCAGGCCCTGAAGAGATCATGTTACTTGAAACAAAGCTCAAATAGGCTACTTATTGTTCTAGGCCACTGGTATTCCCCTTTCCCAGACATTGCCCACAGAAAAAATAAGCAGCTTAAACAGGGCTCCCTTTTGAAACTCTCAGCAGCTTGAGTTTCCCATTTAAGGCCTCTGTCATTAGGGCATCTTGAAGCAAGGTAATTTTAGTAGGAAAGTAGAGTTAATACAAAATGAGAAAAGCCTGCGGGGAAAGGGGAGAAGTCTCTTCTGAAAGGCAAAGCACAGCAGCAATGTATAAGACTGAGATCCAGTGCTCTGCCAAGCCCCATGTGCTACTGATTTGTGGCCTTGACCAGCAGAGGTGAGGTCTCATCCCCGCACTTGCAGCTGAGCCACGGGGACAGCAGTTAGCACAGAGCCCACATCTGTCGGCGCAGCCCTTTCTTCTCTGGGACAACACCAGTGGGGGAGTCTGGTGATAGAATCACAGAGTGGTTTGGATTGGAAGGGACCTTTAAAGATCATCTAGTCCGACCCCCTGCCATGGGCAGGGATATCTTTCACTAGACCGGGTCGCCCAAAGGCCTATCCAGCCTGATTTTGAGCACTTCCAGGGATGAGGCATCTGCAGCTTCTCTGGGCAAGCTGTTCCAGTGTCTCACCACCCTCATTGTAAAAAACCCCCTTCCTTATATATAATCTAATCTAACCTACTCTATTTTAGTTTAAATGGTTAGATGCTCTGGTAAAAAGTCTCTCTCCATCTTTATAAGCTCCCTTTAAGTACTGAAAGGTCGCAATAAGGTCTGTCTCCCCGGAGCCTTCTCTTGCCGGGCTAAACAACGCCAATTCAATTTCAAGCCTTTCTTCATGGGAGAGGTGTTGCAACGTCACCCCTATGAAAAGGAGGCGCCCCCTCCAAAGTCCTCACGACATGAGCTCCACTGGCTTTCCAAACCACCAGCGCCCGGGAATGCCTCACCCAGAAAGCGAGACGCCCCCGGTCAGCGCCCCTGAACCACCCGCGGTAACTCTGGTGTTACTGATGCTCCGCAGGAAGGATGCTCGGCCTCCACCCCCACTTCCTTCCTCATCTTCCAAAATCTCTTTCTGCCTTTACTTCTGGTTAATTCTCCAGGCGTAGCTGCAAAACAGAAGGGAAGGGTTTGGGGAGGCGGAGCCGCGGCTCCAGCCCCCCCCACCCTCCCCCTCGCCTCCTCCCCCCCCACCCGCCGTCCCCAGTAGTCCCATCCCCGTCCCGCCCCTTACCCGGAGCCGCCCCGGCTCCGCCGCCAGTGGCTGCGGGCGATGGGGGGGAGTTGTCCCGCTGCCCGCTCCTTCGGAGGCGCGGCCCGGCCGCTCTCCGGCGGGAGGCGGGGGGAGCGGGCCGTAGAAAGGGCGGGCGGCGCGGCAGGAGGCGGCAGTGCGGGGAGCGGCGCCGCGCAAGGGCTGGTCCCCGCCGGGCACGGAGGGTACCGGCATGGCTCTGGATTTCCTCGCGGGATGTGTCGGGGGTGAGGAGCGGGGGGGCTGGGAAAAAAAATTTAAAAAAAAATTAAGGGGGGAGAGGAAAAGGAAAAGGGGGGAGCAAGGAAAAGGAAGGGAAAGGAGAAAAGGGAGAGATACAAAAATGTTTTTTAAAAGGGGGGGGAGAGCAGGGTGCGGTGCTTTTATTTTGGGAACTGAGAATTGCGTTGGGCACGGGGGCGATGAAGCTGCCCCCCCC
>VZSC01002797.1:22363-32468 GCA_013398225.1 Steatornis caripensis | reverse complement strand
CCGCAGGGGGGTCTCTGACGATAGCGGGGCACCATCATCCCCACAGGGCTCCAGGGGCTGGCGGGGACAGGGTGCGTGAGGTGGGCACAGGGCTGTGACAGCCGCGGATACGTGCGCCAGGCAGGATGCTCCTCGGCGACTGCACGGCCCCTCCAGGTCGTGCAGGGACCCCTGCCCCAGCGGGGTGACGGGGCCATGCTCCCCCCGACCGCGGTGGGCTGCTGGGCCAGCTGCCCGCGTGCACAGCAGATGTCCATCCCGAGCCACCCTCTGCCACTCCATGCCCTGGCACCTGGTGCCCCCCGGCCAGCTGGAGTCAGCCACGGCCCCGGAGGCGATGCTCAACCCTGGCACGAACAGCANGACCGCGGTGGGCTGCTGGGCCAGCTGCCCGCGTGCACAGCAGATGTCCATCCCGAGCCACCCTCTGCCACTCCATGCCCTGGCACCTGGTGCCCCCCGGCCAGCTGGAGTCAGCCACGGCCCCGGAGGCGATGCTCAACCCTGGCACGAACAGCACCCAGAGGCTGGCCTCCGTCCTGGGGGCTGCTGGGGCCGCATGCCGCTCCCCAGCCTGGGAGGGAGGGAGCTGCTCCCCAGTGGTGCTGAGCCAGCCCCAGCCATTGCCCGTGCTGGGGGAACAGGTTATGGTTTATTCAGCAGTGGCAATGCCTCCACCACGCGTCGGCATTTGGCTGCACGGGGAGGGATGCGCAGTGCCTGGCCCCGTTCTCCATAGCGGGGCGGCAGGGGCACCGCGTTGGGGAGGCGGTCAGTCCAGATGTGCCGTCACAGCTGGGAGCAAAACCCCCGGTGCCTGCGGCTGCAAAAGCCGAGTCCCGGGTGCACCGCAGCCCTGCCCGCCCATGGGCCCCCTAACCCTGGGCTCCCGGGGCTCCTGCAATGGTCCCCGGATAGCGGGGAGTCCCCGGGCTGCCACCGCGGTTCCTCGCCTCCCTCCGAGCCGGGTGTGAGCCCCGCAGCCCGCGCCGGCAGCAGGGTTTTCCACTCGCTCCCCCCGCCCGTACACAGCTCGCTGATTAATTATGGATCCAGCAGAAAGCTTTTATTACATTAGAGTTTACTTGTGGCAACATCCGTATTTATTAAAAAGAAAAAAAAGGAAAGTAATTACCACGGTGGTGTAAACACCGCAAACACCGCTGGGTTACGGGGAGCTTGATGCTCAGAGCAAGTGCCGCGGCTGCCGGCGCCTCCAGCCTGGTGCTCTGCAGTGGGACGGGGCCAGGGCTGCTGGGAGTGAGGAGGGAACGCAGCGAGGGGGGAGACCGTCCGTCCTCACTGGGACACCCCAAGGCCATGGGCACCGTGTCCCCAGCCCCGTCCTGGCCCAGCCCAAGGGGAGACGAGCCAGAGCCTGTGCCAGCGTCCCCGGCTGCGGCCAAGGAGGGAGCAGTAAACAAGGTGGAGCGAAACGTTTGATCTCCATCCATCTGCCGGTGCCTAATCTCCCACCCGCAGCCCTTGTGCCTCATTGCCTCCCGGCCCCCCTAACCTGCTCCCCGCCGGCCGGTGGAGGGTCAGAGCCAGGGCTGCCAGCCATGCCCCCTGCCACACGCCGCGTGGCATCGGCGTAACCGGGAGGCTGCCACAGTGCAAGGAGCCAGGCAGCCACGGCCATATGGTGGGAGAAATCAGATTAACTGCCCCGATTTCGGGGTTTAACCCCTGTGCTGCTGCTGCGGTGGGAGCACACGAGCCAGGGGACAGAGTTCCACTACCGTCTCCCTGCGCCTGCATCCCGTCCGGCACGAGCATCCGCTGCCTGCGCCGCTGCCTGCGCCAGCGTGGCAGGGGACGAGCCTGTCCCCAGGGGCTCGCAGGGGACGCGGCTGCCGGCGATTGCCACCGGGACTCCCCGGGGATGGGAGCAGCTCGGAGACGCTCGGCGTGAAGTGGAGCCATAAGTGCCTCCTGCGTCACGTGGCGAGGATAAGTGCAAAATGGCCCTATTATGATAATTGTGCAAAATTATGATTGATGGAGATTAGCTGCTTATTTGAGGAAATGGCAGGCGCACGTGTGACACGGGCAGGCTGGAGGATGGCCGCCGGGGGACGGGGCGCGGGCAGAGGGGCACGCCGGGACGGGTCCTGGGGCTCTTCCTGTGCCGTGGACCCTCACCGCCACCCCTGGAGCTGCGGCATCCCTGGCCCGTGACTCTCAGGCTGGGACGTGCCGCTGCGTGGGGACATGGGGTGCGGCACGGCGGGGGTCCAGGATGGGGCTGGCGTGACCCCTGCCCCATAGAAGGAAGGCCCCTGGTGTCTCCTGCCAACCCCATTAAACGCATCCCTGGTTAGGGGGTAAACCTGTTAAACGGGGAGGGCAGGGGTGTCTCAGTGTGCCAGCGCCTCAGCTGGCGCTCCCTGTGTGCCGTGGGGCTGTGCCGTGGGGCTGGGGAAAGGGCAGTGGGGCAGCCCCGGCACCCCTGCAGCTCCCAATGAATATGGCTCTCAGTGAATGACTTATTCTGGGAGAAGCCGAGCAGGGCGCTGGGCTCGCTCGGGGCTCCCAGTCCATCCCCTGCCTCCTGCTCGGCCGTCCCCACCGGTGTCCTTCGGCCTCAGGGACCCTCGTGGGGCATTGGCGCTGGGAGCACCTGGGCTACAGTGGACGCTCAAGCGACGCTCCCCTTCAAAAGGACACCGAGACCAGGAATTTGGGGAAGAAAAGCCCGAGAGGGAGGATGGCTGCAATGCCGATGGCTGGCCGGGACCGAGCCATGGCACAACTGCACCGCCTGGGCCAGGATTTCAGCACAGGGTGCGGACGCACGAGGCCGAGGCAGCCGTGCAGAGCAGCACACGGCCGGAGGGCACCCCAAAAACACCCACCCATCGCCAGAAGTCCCTCCTCCGCTCTCCCCTTCCCAATTTCCCGGGCCCCCCTACACTGCAGACGGATGCTGGGTAAGAGGTGTGTCTGCCGGAGCCGTGCTCGCCACGCAGCATCGCCGAGCCGGGCTGCGTCGGCGCTTGCCATGCTCGGGATGGGCTCTCGCGGCCAGGCTAGGGGTACGGGTGGGGATAGACAAGGCTGAGCCTCCCCACGCGATGCCGGCACCGGAGCCAGGCTCCTGCGTCCTCCGCCGAGGGACGAGGACATCGCCCAGCTGGCCGCGGCGAAGGGAAGGGGCCCCCGGTGGGTCCTCCACCGCAGGGCACGACGAAGCCAGCTCCTCACTCTGCCGTTTTCCCCTTTTCCTCCCCTCCGTTTGGCTTTTGGCAGCGGAGCCGCGGCGGTGGCTGGGGCGCGCGGTGCCGAGGAAGGGCTGCCAAGCGTCAGCAGCCCCCCGCGGCCCCCCAGCCCCCGGTGCCAAGGCTGGTGGCTGGCAGAAGGGCTGCCTGCTCCTGGCAGGGCTCCGTCAGCTGCGGGAGGATCCTTGCACCACGCTCGCTGCCAATTTCCCTGCGAGCTGGCACCGCAGGCGGCTCCGGAGGCACCAGCGGAGAAAGCTGGGGAGGACGGATTGTGAAAGAGAGAGAGGAAAAAAAAAATAATGGACACATGCCATCGCTGGAGCGGCGAGGCTGCCGCTGCCAAAACGCCAGCAGGCAGTGCGGGGCCAAAACCCGCCATCGGCAGAGAGGAGGGTCTGGCAGCCCATGCCAGCGCGGGACGCGCGGAGGACAGGCAGCGCGGCAGAGGCACAGCATGGCCAAGGCAGGACGGGTAGCAGACGGTGGAGCCGGAGAGGAGAGAGGTATTTGCCTTCGTTTTACAGGCTGTGGGTGCATGCGTCTGCTGCCGGGGCTGCGCACCCCAGCTGGCTCAGCCCCGTGCAGGCTGCCCGCGGCCTCCCCGGCTGTCCCGCCGCGATCCTGCCCGCGGCCTGCCCTGCGGCACTGCCAGCCCTTCGCTGCCTGCAGCCGCTGCCTGACACAGGCAGGCGAGGGGTCCGGGTGTTGACCGGACTCGGTGGATGGCTGCAAAAGGGGATTTGCCGTCCCCTGGCCACGCACGCTGGGGCCGGCGAGGGAGGCTGCGGCTTTGTCTGGTTGGGCTTTGTCTGCCGCCGGCGGCAGCGGTGTCGGGAGCTGAGCGGGGTGGCCGCGGCAGAGCGGGGAGGGTGTGAGCCAAAGTCCCGCCGCCGGCACAGCTGGCACGCGGGAACCGTCCCCTGCTTCCAAACCGGGGCTACTGCAGAGCCGAGCCTGGGGACGAGGGAGCTGGGTGGCTGGGCAAGAACAGAGAAGGGGAGGGTGGGCAGAGAGCCCTCTGCACCCACCGCCACGCTGGGGAGGAGGAGGGAAGGGGAGGACTGAAGGGCACCGGGGAGAGGTGCCGCGAAGCCCGCGGTCCCGCAGCCATGAGCCGTGCGATGCAGGGGTCATGGCCATGGGGTGCTGGCTGCGGTGGCTGTGGTGGGCATCACGCGGGGTGGGGGTGTGGTGGGTGCTGGGAGCCCTGGCAGGGGGCTGAGGGGTGCAGGGCAGAGCCTCTGTCTGGCAGCACCGATGCCACCGCGTGTTGGTCCGGGTCGGTGAGCGTGCTGCCTGCCCCGTGGTGCGGAAGCGACGTCGGAGCCAGCAGCGGATGCCGGTGTGCCGGGAGCGCCGCGGCTTCGCAGCTCCGCCAGTACCCACACGAAGGCAAAGGGCTCTGGCTGGGCCCCCCAGTGCCAAACTTGGCCAGCATTGGGGGAAGGAGCCAGCACCAAAGGGTAACAGAGACGTTGGCAACGCCGAGCCCCTGCAACACCCTGACTCCTGTCTGCTGCTCTGCGCCCCTGAAGGAGCCGGGTTGTGCCCAGCAGCACCCCTGTGCCCGGGGGGGCCTCTCTGCCTCCCCACCACCAGGACAAACCTCCTTCAGGGTCCTTGGCCCCCAGCACCCATTGCCTGCAGGAGCCGCAGCAGGGGCCCCAGCTTCGAGGGCATTGGCATCTCCCGGGGGGAGGGATGCGGAGCAAGGCGAGAGGAGCCATCCCATCCCATCCCATCCCATCCCATCCCATCCCATCCCATCCCATCCCATCCCATCCCAAAGCATCGCCGGCCAGGCTGGTCCGCTGCTGGCCACCCCACAGCCAGCTCAAGCGTCGTGACTCCAAGCGGGAGGAGCAGCTCTGCCCGTTCCTGCATCGGATATTGGGATTAAACGCAGCAGCCTGCTTGCGAGGGACAGACCGTGCTGCAGCCGGATCCCCAAAACATCCCACGGAGAAGGGTGAGAAAAGCCGCTCCTGCGGCAGGATGGCACCATCACGCCAACCTCCGTCAGGCATCGCTCACGGGAGGGCGAAGCCCTGCACCTGCCCCGTGCTGCCCGGGCACAAACGCTCCCCGGGCCACAGGATGCTCCCCCCGGCCCCCCCTCTCCCTCGTTTTCCTCCATATTTCACAGTTCCTGCTTCCTGCACAAGGCAGGGCTCTCCAGGGACTCCAGCCAGATGTTCTCTGCAGCACACCACATTGCTTCCCTAATGAAATATTCATGGAGCTTCTCCGCCTTTTGCCATGAAAGCCTTCTGCAGCTCCCAGCCATGGAAACGCCGCGCAGGCAGCATTCCTGCAAAGCCGCCCGCCCGCGGCTCCCGGCCCCTCGCTTCCCGCTCAGCACCTTCAGCACCTCCTTCCTCTTCCTCTTCCCACAGGCGATGCCGGAGCGGGGGCTTCGTCCCCTCTCGCCTCGCAGGCGAGGCGTCACCAAGGGCACCGGCAGGGCCACGTGCTGGGGACACCGGTGTCCCCGCGTGGCCGTCGCCCACGCCGACGCCGGCTCCGTCGGTGGCTCACGGGGCGGCGGGTGGGCGCACAGCCCAACGCGGAGGCGTCTCACCCACCCCCTGCCGAAACTGCCCCGGGGGCGGCAGAGCTGGAGGCCCCCCGTCTGCCGGCACGGCCCTGGTGCTGCCGCCGGCTCCCAGCCAGCCCACAGCATTAGCGATGCTGTGCACTATAATCCAATTAGGTTGTTTATGCAAACAATCAGGTTTTATGTTTTGGTAAAAAGCTTAAATAACCTTAATCAAAGCGAAAGACCTGATGTTATCGCTGCTGGGGGCTGTGGTTTGTCGGATGGCTCAGGACGCCCTGCCCGGCTCCTGCCCACCGCCAGTGACCCCGGCATCTCCCGGGGGGCTCAGCATCAAGGGCGATGCGGGAGCTGCTTTGCTCCAGACCATCAGTGCTGCCAGAGCGTCCGAGCCATCCCAGGCGCTGCCGGTGCCGGGAGTCCTGGTGCCCTTCGGCATCACGTCTTGCAAGCCCCAGCCTGGCCGTGCGGCTGGCGGGGATGGGGGTCAGGGTCCCTTTGCCCACAGCAAGCCTGCGGCAGCCCGGCATGCCTGCCCCTTCCTTCCCCTCGCCCCGAGATCATTAACTGAAGCTCCAGGGACATTAATCAGCCAGAGCAATAAGCCAAGGAGGGAAGGGTGGGCATGGGGTGGCCGTGGGGGCAGCGGGAGGGTGCTGGGGTGCAGGTGTGCTGTGCTGGCTGGGGGCGGGGGAACGCACCTCTACCGCAGCCACCTCTGGGGCTCCGTGCTCTGGGTGCCGAGCATCCAACTCTCTGGTTCTGGGCCCCCTGGGACCTTTTGTCACCGCTGTCCTGCATGCACCCGTAAACGTGGGAGCATCCCCGTGCACTGAGGCGTGGTGTCAGGCCGGGGGACGCGGGGGACGCAGGCGACACCAGCCAGCCACCGACCCAGCACGCTGCCACCACCCCACCTCTGCAGCACCAGCCCGGGCCGCACCGACAGCACCGGAGCGTGCCGCTACTGCGAGAAAATACCTGCAGCTCCAGCTTGGGTCAGGCACGGCAGCGCGAGGCGGCACTGGGGACCGTGCCGTGCCGTCCCTGCGCCCGCACGGGGACAGGCATGGTGAGGCAGGGAGCAGGGCTTGCTCTGGAGGGCCATGCCCGCCGGTGCTGCCGCCCCGCACACCCCGAGTTTCTGCCGGAGTAATAAGCTATGCATGTAGTGTAGAAATAAAACATGTTCTGCAGAACAAATGATGTTAATTTGCTGAGAGGCTCTGAAGCTGAGTATTAGCGAAATGCCTTGAGGGAGAGAGCGGCAGCTGTGCTGGAATTAATGGCAACGTGCCGAATTAGCACCGCTATGCATCATAGTCAGAGGGAAAAATTACCGGAGAGAGGGGGAAAACAACCCCCTCCACACGCCAGCCCTGACCCTGGGGCACGCCGCGGAGAGGAGCCGGCCTTGCCCGGCCACACGGCAAGGGAGGCTGCTTGCTCTGAGCCTGACAGCCTCCTCTGCGAAGATGCGTCCTCAGGAGTGCTCAGCACCCCTCTGGGATGCTCGCCATCTCTCCAGGGTGCTCAGCGTCCCTCTGGACCAAATCGTGCCGTTGCATCGCGCCCCGCTCCGAGGGACCCTCTCCTCCATCCCTGCTGCTCCCCCATTCCTTCCTCCCCTTTCTGGGGGGCTATTCCCCTCCCTATTTATTTCTTCTATTTCTTCCTGGTGGTTGAGCACCTAAAGCCTGCAAATCTTCATTGAATACCAACAGTGCATCTGGCTTATGGCTCCGCAGCCTCCTCTGGCGCATCCGTCTTCCTTCCCCACCGCCTTCCGCCCGCTCGCCCGCCCCGGCGTGCCCCGGCTACCAGGAGCACGCTGCAGGTTGTGCGTTACCTCTTAACGGATGCTTCCAGTGAAATCCACGCCTCTGCTCCGCATCCATCTCTGCTGCCCGGCTCGCGAAGGGTCGGTTCGACCGGCCCCGCTGAGGCTACGCGGTCAGGGCTGCAGAGCCGGCTGCGGCCACGGTGCTGCCAGGTCTCACGAGAAGCCGGGCTCAGCCGTCGCGTGGCTGAACCCGAGCCCAGGCAGCCAGCAGCGAGCGGTTAGCCCGGCAGCGACTGGGGTCGGTGACGTCCCGAGCTGGTTCCCCCGTGCATCCCTCGTCACCCCGTGTGGCCATCGCAGCCCATGGCTGTGGATCCCCAGCGTAAAACACCTCCCGGCGTAAAACACCTCCCTATTTTCGTCACCCTCAGCCTTTTCTCCCACTTTTGCCCCTGCAGATCCCCAGCCCCACGGACGCTGCCCTCCTCGGGGGCCGAGGCCACGGTGGATGGAGCAGCCCCCAGCATGGCCCCGGAGGCCACGGTGCCACGCAGCCCCGTCGTGGGGTGAGCCCGGTGCGTGGATGTGCTGCTGGGCTGGGACGCACCAGTGACTGCCAGGCACCGAACCCGCTGGGACGTGGCAACAGGGACGGGACCCCCGCCGTGGCCCCTCTGCGGCCATCGGGTTTCAGCATCACCAGGAGCCTGTCCAGGAGAAGGAGGGGGCTCAGCCGTCCCGAGCGTTGTCCGGCCGAACACCAGTACTGGGGGAGCTTTACCAAACACGCTCAGGCCCTGCCAGCCGCCTCGGGAGTGAGGATTCAGCCTGGGGAGGAGAAACGTGCTCACGGCCGTGCTCTGGACCCTGGGAGGACGGAGGCTGACGGTGGCATCACCCAGCGGGACCTGCACGGGCCCACCGAGGGCTGCGCCGGGAGCTGCTCTGCTCGCCTGGGGCACCGTCAGTCCTAACCCCGACCCCGCTGCCCCACGCCCCGGGGGTGCTCCGGTGCAGCTGCCCCATCCTCACCCCAGGCTGAGAGCTCTGGGTCTACAGGGCTTGGCCCCGCAGAACGGGAACATCCCACCCCTCTGCCCCCGGGCTGGGAATTTGGCTGGGAAATTGTAACCCGGTTGGGTTTGGAGCAGAAGGTGAGAAGCAGGAGGAGGGTGCTCTGAGGTGCTGCGGGTGCTGCAGGTGCTGCAGTTGCTGTGGGTGCTGTGTGCTGAGGGGTGCAGTGGGTGCTGCAGGTTCTGCGGGCGCTGCAGATGCTGCGGGTGCTGCGGGTGCTGTGGGCACTGTGGGTGCTGCGAGTGCTGTGGGTGCTGCAGGTGCTGTGGGTGCTATGAGTGCTGTGGGCACTGCAGGTGCTGCGGGTGCTGTGGGTGCTATGAGTGCTGTGGGCACTGCGGGTGCTGTGGGTGCTATGAGTGCTGTGGGCTCTGTGGGTGTTGTGGGTGCTGTGGGTGCTGCGGCTGCTGCGGGTGCTATGAGTGCTGTGGGCACTGCAGGTGCTGCGGGTGCTGTGGGTGCTATGAGTGCTGAGGGTGCTGCGGGTGCTATGAGTGCCGTGGGTGCTGCAGGTGCTGCGGGTGCTGTGGGTTCTATGAGTGCTGAGGGTGCCACGGGCGCTGCGGCTGCTGCGGGCACTGCAGGCACGGGTGCCGAGGCCCGGGCAGGGCGGTGGGGGCTGCCGGTCACTGCCGGGTTACATCTGCCAGGGCACGCAAGAGCGACTCCAGATGCATTAGAAGTGCCGCGCTCCAATTTCAATTTCATCGTCTCACAATCATTTTCAGGCTCCTCTTAGTGCCACATTAACGAAGCCTGCTCGTTTGAATGCATAATTAGCCCAAGCATTCTACCTCGCTAATTTCGAAGCAAGAGCGGGGGGGCGGGGGGGGGGAATTTGCATATTAATTTAGCAGAGGGAGAGAAAAATTGTTTACCACTCGCTTCTTGCTGTTGATCACAGCGGACTTAACTCTTTCCCGGGCGCCATCTGGAGCCGCAGAGCCGGGCGCCCGGCCGGCACGTGGGACGGCACGCAAAGGTTACGCGGCAGCAATTAAATCCTCCCTGCGGCGCCGCGGCCGCCCGGACCACCCTGGTTGCTTTTGCTACTGGGAGCCAACTGGGAGCGCTGGGGCTGCGGCGCCGGCTGCTCCTGGGAGCACAGGGCAGGCGAAGGGTGGCCGGGGTGGAGATGCGAACCCCACGGTGCACCCCCGTCCTCGTCCTCGTGCGGGCCTGGGGTGAACAGTGCCATCGTCACCCACCGCCGCGGTGGCAGGGTCCCATCCTGGCTCTGTCCCTGCCGTCCTTGGCAAAGCCGGCGCGGTGCCAGGCAGGCACGGGGATGCCCAGCAGCATCGCCCCGCCCGGCTCCATGCAAAGCCCACCCTGTTGCCCTCAGTGTGCCCCCTCCAAGGCGACAGCTCCGTCCCCACGTCCCCCTTGCTTTTTAGCGTCACCCACCCACCGTACGACGGCCGACGCTCGCGTGCGCCGTCCCCAGCAGCCCTTTGCCACCGCGGT
>VZSC01002797.1:5265-16807 GCA_013398225.1 Steatornis caripensis | reverse complement strand
ACGCGCGCCCGCTCGCTCCATCTGTGCCCGATGCCTCACACGGGGCCCTGCCCCAGGGTGCACCATGCCACGCGCCTGGCACCCATGGGTCCTGCCCCATACTGCAACGACCCTGTCATGTGCACGGCAGCCATGGATCCATCCCCGTACCAGGGTACCCCCTCCACGCGCCTGGTACCTGTGGGTCCTGCCCTGTAGTAGGGTCCCTCTGCAATGCACCTGGCACCCACGGGCCCTGCCCCATACCAGGGTGCGCCATGCCGTGTGCATGGCACCCATGGGTCCTGCCCCATACCAGGGTGCGCCATGCCGTGTGCATGGCACCCATGGGTCCTGCCCCATACCACAACAACCCTGCCATGTGCCTGGCACCCACCGATCCTGCCCTGTGCTGGGCTGCCCCTACTACTCTGTGGGTGCTGAGCCAACGGGATGGCCCAGGGAACGGTGCTGGGCTCCCATTGAGCCCTCTGGATACCTTGCTGGAAAACGCTGCGGTGTCACCAAGCGGTCTCCAGCGCAGGGCTGGCAGGGCAGGAGCACGTGGGTGCCACGGCACGCGGCAGCCCAGCACCCATGCCGCGGGCCCAGGAGCCGGTGCAGGCACAGAGCGGGCAGGATGAGGACCGGCTGCAGAGGCTGCTCCTCTGCTCTGGGGCTTCGGCTTCTGCCTCTGGGAAACCCAGCACCGCTCGGGGTGTGGGAGCCCCGAGTTCCTCCTGGCGAGGAGCACCCAGGGGAATTTCGGCCATCCGGGCCCGCGAGTCCTGGCTTCCCAGGCCCGGGATGCTCCGCTCGCCGGCTCTGAGGGGTTGGTGCCTCCATGCCCCGATGCCCGCGGCCGATCTCCAGCCATCGCCATCATCCTGCAGCAAAGCCCCCGCCTCGCTGCTCCCCACCGCGGCTCCGGTGCGTGGCCGGAGCGGGGCGGGTCGGTGGGGACCCGCAGACACCGCCTCGGGAAGGCGAGGAGGAGGGCGGACAACGCAACGCCGATGGATCGGGAAGCTATTGAAGTGCCGGCGAGTAAACTCCCTATTTTTCACGGCATTTAAATGCCTCCAAGCAGATTAATAAGGTCTAGGTAATAGCAGAACCAGTCTATATTTATTCTATCTTAAACGCCAGTTTGTCAGGCTGTATTAATATTGATGGCGAGGCTCGGATAGAGGACAGCGAGCGCTGGGACTTCACTTTATCTCTCCCCAACAGGCTGCCTCGGCCCCTTTATCAGGGCTGCGGCTGCGGCAGCAGCTGCCTCTTCAAGGGCTCAGCGCGTCCCCTCTTCCCCCCCTCCCCGCTCCCTCTTTTTAATCAGAGGAGGAGAAGTTGCTGGCTTGATCGTTCCATTTTTATCTCTTTTATTTACTCCATTTTCATGTCTTTCAGTGCATATTTTATTCCCATCAAGGCAGGACCATTGATAGCTTAAGCTGTGTGTGTGTCCCCCCCCCCGGCTCCCCCCACGCAGCGTGACGGGGAAGGACGAGGGGTAATTACAGGGGAAGGGACCCCCCGGGCGCCCCTCCTGCCCCACAGCGCCGCACGCAGCGTGGCCCCCCGCAAGGGGTCGAGCTGACGTTCGGGGGGGGCCTGGGGGGCACGATCGCTGCAGCCCCAGAGGTCCCCAGCCTTGGGGCTGAGCTGGGGGGTGGCCCAACAGCCGGTCCCCCCCAGCACCCGCCACCCCCCAGCCCCACGAGCGTCACTCACTGCCATCACGGTGCTGCTGCTACCCGTGTCCCGGAGCGCTCAGGACCAACCCCTCCACACCCCCCCATCCCACCGCATCCCATCCCACCATGTCCCACCGGCACAGCCCCAGCTGCGCTACGGGGCAGCACCGGGCACACTGGCACCCCAAAAAGTGCTTAAATAGGTGCTGGGTTCCCTGGGGCTGTGTCACGGGGCAGTGCCTCGGGGCAGAGGGCTCCCACGCTGGCACCTCCCGCTCGCGCTGCGGCGCCGGCTGAGGACAAACCCCGTTTTCTTCCTGAATATTCCCCAAAGCCCAGATTCCTGCCTGGCTCTTCCCTGCCAGCATTTGAAATTCAAAGTACGCTCTGCCTTGATTAGTGCTACAAATCATCCAGCTGGGGAGCAGCCGCGCGGCCACGTGGCTGGGGCGCAGGAGCGGCACGGATGGCATCGCCTCCCCGGTCCCGGGCTCTGAATATTCACGG
The DNA here is from genome assembly GCA_013398225.1 of Steatornis caripensis. NCBI lineage: Eukaryota > Metazoa > Chordata > Aves > Caprimulgiformes > Steatornithidae > Steatornis > Steatornis caripensis. Next base: position 14,624 of record VZSC01002797.1, on the reverse strand, counting down.
CAAACTCTTTGTACAGCCCTTCCCCTCCAAGAGTGGGGAGAACGACGCAAAGAAATGTGCAAATGATTTCAGACGGGGCACAGCGCTGGCTCTCGGCTCTGCTGGCAATGTATGCGAAATAACCGTAATCAATGCTAATTGCAGCAGGAGGGTTGCAGCCTGCCACAGGTTTTAAAAATTGTCCGTAAAAATCCCACGTTGGGATCAGGACAAGCTTCGGCTCCTGATGTGTGTGCATCCTTGCCTTTTCGTTGTGGTGGCCCATGGCTCCCGGTGGCGCCGGGCACCGTGGCTGGAGCATCCTCTCGCCACGGCGGCCCATGGCTCTCGACCAGCTCCTGCTCCTCCTCGCCCTCCGCCACGGCAAACCGAACAAGTTGAATTTAACAGCCATTAGTCCTGGAAACATCAAAGGGCCCCTCTGCTGGGAAATGAAAATCCTCATTAACTAATAAAAAGCCCATCGCTCGCTCTGCCTTTAATATAATTAACGGCAGCCAAGACTTCAATTAAGGTTTTATCCAAACTTCAAACTGCCACTCTCTCTCTCTCCGTGATTACAGCGGGTGCAGCGGCTCCAGCCTTCAGCGGGGGCTCCTCCGGCCGCACGTGTTGGGGTCCCCGTTCGCCCGTGCCGCCAGCCGTGCACACGCGTGTGCGCTCAGCCCGTGCCGCGCGCGGCGTGGCCGAGGATGCGNTCGCTCGCTCTGCCTTTAATATAATTAACGGCAGCCAAGACTTCAATTAAGGTTTTATCCAAACTTCAAACTGCCACTCTCTCTCTCTCCGTGATTACAGCGGGTGCAGCGGCTCCAGCCTTCAGCGGGGGCTCCTCCGGCCGCACGTGTTGGGGTCCCCGTTCGCCCGTGCCGCCAGCTGTGCACACGCGTGTGCGCTCAGCCCGTGCTGCGCGCGGCGTGGCCGAGGATGCNTCTCTCTCTCCGTGATTACAGCGGGTGCAGCGGCTCCAGCCTTCAGCGGGGGCTCCTCCGGCCGCACGTGTTGGGGTCCCCGTTCGCCCGTGCCGCCAGCCGTGCACACGCGTGTGCGCTCAGCCCGTGCCGCGCGCGGCGTGGCCGAGGATGCGGTGCGCGGCGCGGCGGGCGCGTACATCCCAAATAGGAAATGTTTGTGCGCTTGCTGCTTGGCAGGCGCCGAGCGTTTTGCCGGGCGGCTCTGACTTCAGCCGGCAAATATGCTGCCGGCTGGGAGCGGCGGTGCTGAGCGATGGGAACGCTGAGCGATGGGAACGGGCCGGTTCTCACCGCTCTCTCCCCCGTGGCGTTCGGGGCGGCAGCGCTTGTCTCGCTCCAGGGGCTGGGAAAGGCCAGGGGCTGGCGAGCCTCTCGCCGCGCTGTCCCCTGTGCCCTGCCCAGCATCCCGGGCGCGTGGAGGTGGCCCCAAACGTGGAAGCAGCCCCGATGTCACCCTGAGGGAGGGAGGCAGCCTCGGCTGAGCACCCTGAGCCCACCTCGGTGCCCGTGGGAGGATGCTGTGGGTGGTCAACCCCTGCCACCCCACCCAGCACCGTGTCTCTGGCGCTGGCACGGCCGTGGGGACGGCGTCCGCGGGTCCAGCCCCAGCTGGGCGCTGCTCGGTGGGCACGGGACCCTCCACCCCGTCTCCGCAGAACAGCCCGTCCTCACGCCTCCAAGCAGAAAGCAGAGACCCATGTTCATTTTAGAAGGGAAAGCAGTGACTGCGTGGCTTAGTTCTTAAATCCAAAGAAACCACAGCTTGCGCAGACCTTTTTTTTCCTCTTTTTATTGACTTGAAAAAAACGTTGCTGGGGGTTTCGCCCTCTCTTCAGCCTGGCTTTCCCACGTGCGACGCTTCGCAGCCTCGAGGCCCTGAGACGCCGCTCCCCCAGCCCCACATCGGTGCCGCCGGCTTTGAGCCGCAGCGCCCGGGACCCCGGGATGTTTTTGGAACAGCAGCTGGGAACCTCAGCGGTTTCCTCTGGGAGGCAACGGCCACAGCACAGCTCCAGAGATGGCCTGGGGATGCAGCGGGATGCTGAGCGCCTCGGGGACGTGCAGGGCTGCCGGGCGCCCCAGGGATGCAGGGCGATGCTGAGCACCTCAGGGACATTCAGGAACGCTGGGAGCCCTGGGGATGCAGGAGGATGCCTGAGCACCCCAGGGACAGGCAGAGATGCTGGGTGCCTCAGGGAGGTGTAGGAGGATGCTGAGTGCCCCGGGGATGTGCAGGGATGCTGAGCATCCCAGGGACACAGAGATACTGGGTGTCCCAGGGATGCAGGGATGCTGGGTGCCCCGGGGATGCAGGGGGATGCCTGAGCACCCCGGGGACGCGCAGGGATGCTCACGCGCAGGACAGCCCATCTCCACCCGGGATGGCCACGAGCCCTTCCTCCCACACAACCCTCGCAGGAACGCGGTGCGTGGTCCCGCCGGGCGCAGCGGCTCAGCCGTGCCGTCCCGGGACCCGGCGCAGGCGAGCGACAGTCCGGCTGGGCGCGTTGGGGGAGCAGACACGTCAGGAGACGGATACGCAGATGGCAGCTCTCTCGGAGAGACGAGGACCGTAATCCTCCCCGCGGGTCCCATTATCATCTCTATCTGGCGAAAAAACTCTCATCCTGGATGTGTCTAATCCTAATCACTCCCTATCGCACAGGACCACTTCAGACGGGCCAGACGGACAGATGAGGCCTCCTCCCGCCCTGCATATCTGCACAGGCAGCCCCCAGGGTTGGGGGGCAGGGGGGGGAGAGGCCACCCCTTCGCTCCTAATCCCTCTGCGAGGCCTTCGTTTAAAAGGGGATTTGCTGTTTATTCCCTTCCGCGGGCTGCGCGGTCATTACCGGGGTCAGCATCTGATCCGGCAGAGCCTTGTTAAAAAATAATAACGGNCCGCAGGCATTTCGTTGTTGGGGGCTGAGATTTGGGCGCCGCATGGCCCCTCTCCCCCCCACCCCAGCCTCCCCGCTTGTGCATTTAATCCAGCCCTCTCCTGCTTCCATACCCGTCCTGACGGCAGGGGTGGGCACGGCGCAGGGGGGCTGTCACTTGGGGGGGGGGTCTCCTGCTGCCTGTCCAGCCCCGGGGGGTGCCTGGGGCTGCCGGGGGGGTGGCGATCGAATCCAGAAGGGAAAATATCCTGCAGCAGGTGCAGCTCGCGACAGGTCTGAACGGCTGCCAGCCGGCTCGGAAATCCCAAACGCATCTGTGCTCATCAGTTGGACACCAGATGGGCCCCGGGTTAGTATTTTGGGCTGGGGTTAGCTTGGGGGGGGCTGAGGCGAAGGCGGGGGGCGCTGGCCGCCGCGGCCCGGGATGCTCACACGCCACCTGCGTTCCCCCGTATACGTAGCCTGGTATTTTTAGCGTGTTCGGCCAGCTGGAGGCCAGACCCCCTCGCGGCGTGGGGCAGGTCGGGGCTGCCCAGCAGTCCCTGCCAGGCACCGCGGTTCCCCAAGCCCCAGCTCTCCCCCTCGCTTCTCGCCCCGAATCCCCTGGCAAAACCCAGCTCCTCGCCCCTCCACGGTCCTGCGAGCACCCATCGGGCAAGAGCCGCAAAGCCCCTTGCGCACAAAGCCCTGCCGAAGTGCTAAATATTGTCGGCCCCCATATTCTTAGCTGTGGTGGCTCGTCTAATTCCCCAGTAGATTAGGAGCGTCCCAACCCTGAGAACATCCCGTCTCCATCCCAGCGCCCAGGGATGGCTGCGTCCTCCTGCACCCGTGGCTCCAAGCGCTGCTGCAGCTGAACCACGCTGAGGCCAGCCCTGTGCACCCCAGCCCCATGCATCTCATCCCCGTACACCCCAGCCCTGTGCATCGCATCCCCATGCACCCCAGCCCTGTGCACCCCAGCCCCATGCACCTCAGTCCCATGCACCCCAGCCCCATGAAATGCATCCCCGTGCACCCCAGTCCCATGCACCGCAGCCCCATGCATCTCATCCCCATGCACCCCAGCCCTGTGCATCCCAGCCCCGTGCCCCCCAGCCCCGCGTACCCCATGGCTGTGCACCTCAGCCCCACGCATCGCATTCCCGTGCCCCCCAGCCCCGTGCACCGCAGCCCCACGGGACAAGAGCCGGAGCTCCCTGCCCGCTCCCCATCGCAGCAGGCGCTGCTCGCCAGCCTCCCGGCTCCCAGATATTTTTAGGAGCGCGTCAGTGGCTAAATCTGGCGCCGTGTGGGCTCGAGGCTTCCTGGCGGCGCGGTGGCTGCGGCCCCGTGCCACGGTCTGGGAGCATCGTGGGTGCACACGCGGGGCCGTGCTCCCCGGCTGGAGTGTGCTCAGCGTAGGGCCACGCTGCAGGACGGGAAAACCATCCCAGTGCGGGGACGGCTGCGGTGGGGAAGGACTTTCCCAGCCCCATAGGGCCAACCCCTGCCCAAGTGAGTGTGGGGTGCAGGGTGGGGGTTGGCACCCCCAGCCCCATTTAATGTCCTGCTCCTGAGCGCGGCGGTGAAGAGCCCATGAGGGTCCCCGATGGCTGCACCCGCTCTGACCTACAAGCAGGGGGACGTCGTCCCGCAGGGCTGGGGCGATCAGGGCATCTTTCGCCCCCCATCTCTCCCTGAGCCCCGTGGCCTGGCCAAGCTGGGAGCCGGCGGCTGCCCCGATATGAGCGAGGAAAGCGCTGAATGCAGAAACGCGGCTGCGGGGAGAGGAGCCCGCAGGGACCCGCATGCCCGTGAGGAGGAGGACGGGCCTTCCTCCAGCCCTGTCCCTACTCAGCCAGGGCTGAGCCGGGGCGCTGCGAGGGGCCCTTTCCCCACTACTTCCCCCCCAGTGCCACTGTCCCTGGGCGCACACAGCCCCAGCCCCAGCCCCATCCCATCGCCATCCCTTGTCCCCCACCCTGCAGCCCCAGAGGTGCCAGCACAGCCCCGGGGATGCTCGGGGGACACCGTGCCCGGGGCGCAGAGCCCAGCACCGCGGCTGGGGACGGCTGCGCGTCCCCGCAGCTGGCGGCGGCCCTTCTGCTCCTCTCTCCCCCTCCCCTCTCTCTCCCTTTCTGAAAATTGATAATTAACCTTTTGTCCATGGGGCTGTTGTGTTTATTTGGTGCAGGCGGCTGCAGGGTGCTGATATGGAAATCGCAGCCGGCAGGCAGCTCCCCGTCCTCCCCGCAATCNCTCCCCAGCTTGGCCTTCGGTCTCCTTCCCATCCTCTTCTCCCGCATCCACGTTTCCCTGCGGTGGAAGAGACAGATTTGGGCATCGGTGCATAAACCCCCAGCCCAGCCGCACGCGTGCAGGCAGCCGCGGCCACGCACCCCCCCGCCCCCAGCCCGAGAGGCAGCGCCCGGTTTGGGAGCCGATGGTTTCTTTTTGGTTCCAGCAGCTGCCGGTGGTGCTTTGCTCATGGGTTACTGCTGCCGCTTCCCTTCACCTCGAGTTTCCCCTCCCCGGGGTGGCCGCGTCGCTCTCAGATGGAAAGGGGAGGGCAGTGGGGTGCTGCGGGCAATGGGGTGCTGCGGGCAGCGGGGTGCGTGGGCACAGGCAGCAGGCGCAGTCGAGCAGGCGCCTGCCAGGGCATTCCCAAGCACCGGGGCCGTTCCGGAGGCACTCCCCGTGCATCGTGCCATGCCATGCACGAGGTCGGCGCGGCCCCGGTAAGTGCGAAGGCGGGTGGCGGGTGCCGCGGTGGGGCCCCGGAGGCTCCCCGGGGGTTTCTGCCGTCCTGCCGCCCTCTTGCTCTGGGTGTGGGGGCAGCGGGAGCCCGTCCCGCTTCTCCTTTACTGGGGGGGAAGTTTCTGCTCAGCAGCAAGCGTGCAGCTCTGACTCAGAGAGGAACTGGCTGGAAGCACCAGCAGGGTGGGCCGGGGGAGGTCACCTGTGCCGGGGCAAACCCCGGAACCCCAGGGGTTCCCCCGTGCCGGGGCAGACCCCAGGACCCCAGAGGTTCCCCCGTGCCAGGGCATTCCCCGGCCCCCCACAGCCCGGTGCCGCTGGTGCACAGCCCCTGCAGCTGCTGGGGCAGGTGCTCACCTCTCTGCCCGCGGAGCAAACTCGCCCGCCGCAGGTGACGTGGGGGCCACGGGGCCACAGCTGGCTGGGATTTTCCTGGCCAGCCCTCAAGCCCTCTGGTTTCGACTCGCTGCCCCGGGACGCTCCCCAGGAGCGGCTGATGCCGTCCAATCCCCCATGCGCTGTCCGTCTCTCATCGCAGGCGAGCCTGACCCTCGCCGCAGCACGGCTTGGCAAAACCCTAAGCCGACAATGCTGAGCCCACCCGGGCTGCGGCCGCCTGTCCCACCAGAAATAAGAGGGGAAGAGGCGAGAGCCCGAAACACGGATACAAACTCTCCTGCCCGGCGGGACGGGCAGCTGGGAGCCCACAGCCCCGTGCAGCCAAAAACCTCTGCCAGCCCTCGCTTGCCGCGGCCAGGCTGGCCTGCCCTCGCTGGCGGGGCATGGGCACGTCCAGGGTGGGGCGGATGGAGCTGGGCCCCCCCAGCATCGCCGGGATGCAGGATGTGGGTCCAGGGCAGGGGCTTGCCGGGGCCAGCTGCAGCGTCCCGCCTCGAGCGCGCAGCCCTGGGCCGCACGCCGTCCCAGCTGGGTTGGGGCTGTGGTTCATAGCCGCATCACCCTTTCCCCCGGCGCATCGGCCCCGTGCCGGGGCTTCCCCTCGGCTCCCTGCAGCACCCGGACCACGCTCGCCATCCCCTGGGGCCTCACGCTGCACCCAGAGGGCAGAGATGCTGCAAACCCTGCACCCCGCTTCGCCCCGCTCTGCCCCGCAGCCTGTGCCCCCAGCACAGCACCCCTGAGCCCCCATGCTCCGGGACCCTCCTCCCCACTTACACCCCGCCGTCCCTTCCCTGTCCCCCCGTCCCGGGAGCCCCAGGCTGCGGGCACGAAGCGGGGAGCCCCGGGTACCATCTGCGGGAGCCCAGGTGGCCGCCGCGACGCGCCATCTGCTCAGCCACCTTCGGGGACCGTGCAGGCGCTGCTGTATTTTTAGGACACGTTTCCTCCCTCCCACCTGCAGCCCAGAGCCGCCTTTCGGTTTTCTAACAAGTTGTTTCTCTCGCTGGTGTCTGCCGGGGAGCTCGGGCCGCGGCGCGGGGAGGGCTGGCCTGGGGGTGCAGGGATGGACTGCGAAGGGGGGGGTCCATATGCCCTGGGGGGGTCTATCCCAAGAGCCGAGCGTGCCACGGCAATGCCTGGAGCCAGGCTGGTGCAGGGAGCCTTGTGGCTCGTGCACGGCGCTGACGCTGCAGCCGCGGTTCCGGAGGGCAGCAGCAGCCAGGGGCCATCCTCGCCGCCACGGCTGTCCCCAGGCAAAGGGGCCAGCGGGTTGCAGGGCTGCAGCAAGAGCGGGGGCAGCCCTCGGTGTTGCAGCGCGCTGGTTGTGCCGGGCTGCGCCGGGCTGGCCGCGGCGTGCTGCGCTGCAGCGGCAGCGCTGTGCCAGGCTGCACCGTGCTGCGTGGGGTTGCACCGCGCTGTGCCAGGCTGTGCCGCGCTCTGCCGCAGCTATCCCCGGGTTGCACCAGCTACGCTGTGCCAGTCGCACCATACTGCGCTGCGCTTCCCACGCCGTCCTGCACCGCGCTGTGTTGCACCACGCCGGCCGCGCCGTGTTGGGCTGCATCACGCTGGCTTGCAGCGCTGCACCTTGACAGCCATGCCACATCATGCCGGCTATGCTGTGCCACGCTGCGTGGCGCTGCCGGTGCTGAGCTGCACCCTTGGCAGCCGTGCCGTGCTGTGCCACGCTGGGCCCGCCGTGCCGTGCTGCACCACGCTGCCCGTGCCGAGGGGCACCGTGACAGCCGTGCCATGCCATGCTGCACCGTGCTGGTCCCGCCGTGCCGTGCTGCACGGCGCTGCCCATGCCAAGCTGCACCGCGCCGGCCCCTTGCAGTGAGGAAGTGAAGCCGGCACGAAGGGGAAGTTGTTGGAAAGTCAGACCGGAATGGCTGATAGGAAGGCAGAGCTGGGCTGGGTCGCAGATGGTTCCTGTTGGGGAAGGACACGGGTGCAGCTGCCCGGCCTCCCCCCACCCGCCGCATTATCACTGCCCGGCAGCTGTTCACCTTCCCCCTCACCATGGGACACGGCTCTGCTGCCACCCCGGCCCTGGCCATCACATGAACGGCCCTCGCGGCAGGGCAGGCACCGAGCGGGCAGGACACCCCGTGCCCCATCGCGCCCTGCCGGTGCTCAGCATCTCCCTCCCCGGCACGGCTGCTGCACCGACACGTGGCGTCAGGCTGGCTGCGCCGGCCGCCGTGAGCCTCGTGGCACTGGGGTGCTGACACCCGTTCCCTGGGATGCCCGGGGGATCCCCCAAGCCGGACGGCCACCCCTCCTGGGCCAGGGCAGCAGGCAGGACCGGCCAAGGTAAGGCCGAGGCAGCGGCGGGAGGAAGGCGGCGGGTGGCTGTGGCTGTGCCGTGTGCCATGCGCCATGCCGTGGCACAGGTGACTTGCCCCAAAGAGCAGGTGCTCCCCGAGGAGGGCGGCACGTGCCCACCGGTGCATGCCCACGGGGAACTGCCCGGGGGGGGCGGGGAGCCAGGGCACGGCCGAGCCCACGGGGCACGGTGCGCTTGCCGGCACAAGGACCTGTTCGGAGCCCACTCTGCGATTAACCTTTCCGTAACGAGTAACCAGCCACAATTATGTTTTATTTACAGCGGTTTAATCCTCTGTTTACTGGGTGGTTTTTTTCATTCTCGGGCCAGCGGCTCACACGTGGCTCGGGAGCACGTTTCCATGCTCGCTCCCTGGCAGCAGCCGGATCTTGCACGCAGCAGGTTTGTGCCACCGGGGTCAGGATCCGACCCCTCGGGCACTCCGGGTGCTGCCGTTCACTTGCAGCGTGGAAGCGTCGATGCTCCGTGGGGCATCCCGCGGCCCTGTGCCGGAGCAAGCCCCGGCACCAGCACCGCCGTGCGCACGGCGAGGGGCACCCACAGCGCGGCCTCTGCTGAGGGGCTGCGGCGGGTCTTGGGGGACCCAGGGCGCTCCGGCTGGGCCCGTGCCCGGCACGGGCAGGAAAGCGGCTGCCGGCTGAGTCACCGGCGTTTGTCTGCCCGGAGTGAACAATACTGGCCCTCTGCCTCGCTTCCCCTCGCCCGCCCCTCCCCCCGCCGGCACCACGCTCCGGCCGCAGCCCCCAGCCCCGCTGCCTGCTCCCGGCACCCACGCCGTGGCTTGGGGATATGGCAAGGACCGGCTCGAGGGCAGCGTTTGGGGCGTGCTCTGGGTGCTGCGCCCATCGTGCTGTTCCGGTGGGAGCTGTGCTGGGGTCCCTGCCCCCAGACCTGCCGCCTGCAGCAACGCTCGGTGCGTGCCGGGCAAAGGGCACCCACCGATAAGGTGCCGGGGACCGGGCAGACGCAGCGGTGCCACGGCGGCTCGGCGGG